>JAQIWN010005038.1:0-10400 GCA_034699025.1 Entomobrya cf. arborea Gr-Col-00668 | reverse complement strand
TTAAAATACATTCAAATAATTTACCCATGCTCCTTTAAGTGAGTTTTTAATCTGAAAGCCTTCCCGCAGGTTAGGCAACTAAATTTCTTGTCGTTTTCATGTATGCTTTCATGTGCAACCAAATTCCTAGTTGTTTTTACTTTTTTGCCACAATATTGGCAAATGAAGGTTTTCCTGCACGTTTTATGCTTTGTTCGAGTTGTTTCAATGAACTTCTGTTGTAATATTTCCTGCGTTGTCGAATCATTTTTAATGTCTGAAACTTTTCCATTCGAAAATTCTTCGTTTGGATGATTGTCAAGTTTAATATCTGAGAGCGTCCGGAAACAAGAATTGTACGTTTGAATAGCACCAAATCTGTTTGGAAAAGCAGTAGCAAAGCTTGGCAGGGGAAAGTTGGTTTGTTCAAAATTGGCTTGATGGTGTCTAGTCGAAGGTTTTGACGCAGGAAACATTGTACAAATCCGTAGCCAAAACTTAAATTGTTTACAATTTCATGATCTTTAACTGAATATTTTTCTAATACAGTAACAGCGTTTACTACACCATGCAAATATTTTTGTACAAAGTTTTGCATATATTTTTTTGATTTGTGTCAAACATTCATTGCTTTGTCCAATCGTCTTTTAATGTTTAAGTCAAACTTTCAGGAGCAAAATTATGTTCACTACTAGCCATTCTTTTGAAATGCTCTTTTAGGTACCATTTTCGTTTAAAAGCTTTACCACAACTGCAAATATAAGGATTATTGTTGCAATGGGTATTTAAATGGATTTTTAGGTAATTTTTCAGCTTAAATTCTTTACCACACACGGAGCACAGATGCAAATTATCAGGGTCATGTATTTTCTTGTGAGCCTGAAGTGTACTTTTCTGACGATAACAGTTTCCACATTCAGAACATTTAAATGTTTTTTCATCTCCATGAATGTATCTGAAAATAACACATTTTAACAATTTTATCAGCTTGACAACTGAAGTATAGAAAATATATTAATTATGTACAATACAGAAAAAAACTTACAAATGCGCTTTTAAATGACTGCTCATACGAAAAGTCTTTTTACAAATGGGGCAACAGTAAGGTTTCTCATTTCGATGAATTCTTTCATGACTACTTAAATCCCTGTTTGAGTTAAACTCCCTTGAACAATATTGGCAAATAAAATTTCTTTCAGGTTTTCCAGGTCTCTTTGTGATTGGATGTTGTGGTGTTGTATGTGTTATTGAAATACCTTCATTTACACTGGTACACTTACTGCTGCCAACCTGCACTTCAGTTTGCTGTATTTCCACAGACTCAGTTTCACATCCCGGATACTTTTCTTGACGCCATTCATCATCAGAACCAAAAGTTGAAGTTGTCCATAAATTAATATCAGGTGAGCTACTTTTATTAGAAAGGTAAGGTAAGATAGTACTGTAGCTTGGTAACGGAATGTCTTCAGGTTCCACCTGAGTTTGTTGAGATTTTGTTGTAGGTATCACACCACTTAATATGGGATCGATTATAAATACATGAATGCCCTGCTGGACGGGACAAGGTATTTGTATTTTGTGCACAATTATTGGTAATGAAGGTGTTTGCAAACTTTGGGTGCTCTGGGGTGTATCTGGTGGATAAAAAGGACTGGCGTTGGGTCTTTCCGGGGTGTTTAAAAGCATATTAAGGATAATACAGTTAGCTGATAGTTCAATAAAGTATTTTTTAGAAAAATACTAACGATAAGTAGGGAACGCGGAGATCAGAGGTTGATCCTAGACAAAGTTTGACTGAATGGTCAGGCATACAAGTCGACTAATATATAAATTAAGATGATAGTGGTGTGGTCATTGTCTAATATTATGTTAAAATGAACATTTCATTTGATCTCAAGTGCTTACTTACATATTTATTAAATCTGTGGAAATGGTATACATGTTGCTGCATAATAAGCCCGTTTACGTTTTATTGTGTGTTAGAAATATGATTATAAATAGAATGAACAAATTGAGGCAATTTTATTTGAACAGTTTGTGATGTAGTGTTAAGATTGAGTGGGTTTCTTGGCGTACTTGCACCTTCGCTGAAGATGACCACTGAGACATGTCGCTGCATTTATTTTTTCAGTTGTTTCATATATGTGTGGGTGCCAGATACCAGAAAAGTGGTCAGTGAAAATTTTGAGTATTTTAGAAGTAAAAATAATGGTACAAATGATTTAAAGTTTAAGTGTACTTCAAATCTTTCCTTGTTTGAAATGATCTTAGAAATGTAAATTCTAAAGATAGTGAAAATGACTTATTTTGAAGTTTTGTCAACTAGCTGAAAATAGAAATAAAAACGGTAAGGAAAATGAGTACTCTGGAATGTGAACTTAATTTTGTTCCGATGCACATCCACGGTCAAGCTTGCTACTAGTTCTGAGAGATACATGATATGTTGCAAAATTTTACTTTGATTTAAGTAGTATGAAAGTTATTTTGCTATATTTGGATTTGTTTTTTAGAAATATGTTTGAAAAAACTTCCTGACCAAAATAATGACCATGGTTAACTGACCGACATTGAACTCATCGTTATCAATTAGAGATTAGAGTTATCAATTTCAGTTTTGCATCTTACTTCTTTCTTGGTACACTTAAAAATGAATATGAGTGAATAAACCATTACATAGACTTGGCTATTTGAGTTATTTATGTATTAAGAGTGATTTTAATGTGAATGCTCTTAGGTATTCAAGAAAAATCCGAGCAAAGCTAGTGAAGTCATGTAACCCATACTAGACAAAGGAAATTGAAATTACTTTAAAGCAAAGTAAGTTTTTATTTTCCGGGCATAGGCCTCGATTCATACACGTGAAATTTAGAAAAAAAAATCAGTTTTTTACGTTGACATTCAAAATAATATTTTTGCTATGATCTTTATGATCTTATGGATTAACAATTAGAATTTTTTTTTAATTTACTGAATGACAAAACTAAAAATTACAAAGAACAAAGATCCACAAAAACCATACAATGTTGTACGTTTGTACTGCTATTGAAACCCGCAGTTAACTTTTATTTGCAATAAAGCTAATTTAATCTCATAATCGTGATCGAACTACACAATGATTATACCAGGAATAACAATTTTCTGTTGAATGTTCACTGAATTGTCTTATTATTTATTTCTGGCTACAGTAAGAAGAAAAAGGGTTTCATTCAGTTGAATTTCGTCAAATATGATACTGTATTTTGGACAAGTAAAACATTTAAAAAGTATCACGCCTATGGAAAATTTTCATAGGTGTTACTACAGTTAAGTTCTATATTTTATCAAATTATATTTTTGTTATTGAGAATAATTTGTTTTTTTTAAATTTTATAGAACTGCGGAACTTTTTTAAACCAGAATAACGTTACTAGCCATGTTACACAATGGAATAAAATGTTTTTCTTGTGCTTATCAAGATGAAAATACCATGCAGTTCAAAATTCAACGCCTGGTGTTATAGAGTTATTGTTTATATACGTATGCAAACTATTCTTAATACATATATTTTAAACACTTATCCGTTATCAGATGCTGCTTGATTAAAATTTTATTAATATTATTTTTAAATTTGCTTGTAACATAAATATATTCCAAATAGACACGATTTTGTTAATTTAAACTACGACTAAGGTGACAATCTTGAATCTACTACTTATACTAATTTATATTTTTCAGGAGTTCCTGTGCATTGATTACAATTAATCCAAACTATCTAGTATATTTACTAATACATTTTCCTAAACATTTTCATCAAAATTTAAATGCTTAAGCTTTGCTCAAAACTGCCAAACTAATGAAATTATGAACGCTAAGATTCGGAATTTTAGTGCACAGTTAAAATAATTTTTGTCGGTGAAATTTGAAATACAATTTTATGTCCCGGGTCGATGATAACGCAAATACACACAGGTCAAAATTCCTGCGAAACAAAAGACGATTGTTGGTAGAAAAAATAGGATGTACGGAAGAGCATAGTACGAATTCGATTGAGGTTGTTTATTTTTAGCATTCCAAAGCTGTTTGGCATTTTGCAGCCAAAGAGAATCATCAGTGTCCAGATTTGATGCGATTTTATATTCTGTCAATAAACAAATGCTATATTTTAACAATGGTTGACATTTATCCAAAGAATAATTTATTAAGTAATCTTAATTTTAAAATATTTTGTTTTACTTACGTTTAGACATTAGCAAAAGTCTTCGATTTAAGATGATGCAGCTTTCGCTCAAATTGGCTGGTTTTAGGGATGATTTGAATTCAAATCTGTTAAGTCCATAGGCGTTCACGAATAAGTAGCTGTTGCAAAGAGTGGAGTGTTGCAGGTCAGAAAATTCAATCTTAACTTCTCGACCAAAACCACCATTTGGATCACCAACCACACCACTGATTCCGTTTCCGAAAAACAACAAAGCTGAAACGATTAATGGGTGAAACGACTTCATGTTTTTTGGCCGGTGCGAAAATGGGTGATTCTGCTGATAGTGTTGCAGCAGAAATGACAAAAGATTAAAAAGACTTGGGAACTAAAAGATAAACGTGAAGTCTGAATGAAAAGAAGGCTGCAGAAAAAGTCGAAAAGTTTTTTTGGCCGTTGCAAGGTTGTCATTGGAACTAAATGCTACATTCCAACGTACAAATATAATATCAGCTCTTTTTGCGGCCTTTCATTCAAATAAGTTTCTACATTTAAGTCCATATCAGATTTTAGATAGACTTTTGTAGCTGTCAAAATCATGTGAAGTAAATTGAATTGAATGGAGTAAATATAACCAATAATGATTTAGTTACTTTCCTGAACCCGAGATACTTCACATTGTAAAAACCAAATTGAATTACGCGATTGAGTCGTAGATTATAAAGAACGACGTTTAGGGGTGCTTTAAATTGCACGATCTTTCTGATGATTTAAAGTGATTTACATTTGTTATATACACTACAAGATGCCGTATGAACTTGACATCCATAACTGTGCCAGTAGAATTGAATAAATTCAATTTTTTGAGCCTTCTTAAGCTGGTTTACACACTAGGTTACGTTTTTACAAAACCTTATTGGTAAAATATGAGTTGCTGTGCCCACACATAACTTTTAGTCTAAAAATATAGGGTTTCAATTTTCAAATCATAAATGTAACTGACATGAAACATGTTCACAATATATAAACTTCACATTTTTGTAGCTGTTCGTGGAAATAAAAATTTCCAATGGTGTTTAACTTAAATACTTTTTTGGCTGTTTTACTAAAGCTCTCGGAGCACCATTTCATATGTCTTATTTTCAAAATTTACTGAAGTTAAAGCTTAAAAATGTAAATTATTTGTTTGTTTTTTTGAAAATGATGCATGTACTGTAATGGTCATTTGAATATTTTATGTTCTTATGAATTGGTATTTGACTATTACCTGCAAAAAGTTTTAGATATACATAAAACACTATTTATTGAATTTTGACTTAATGTTTGAAGTTGTTTACTAATCAGAATACGAAACTTCTGCTCCATCCAATCGAACAAACCAAAAACATCCTACGAATAAGTTGCCAAGTATGTTGGGTTTAAACTTTTAAGAAAGCAGGAAACAGACCACTATTTTACAAAACACTTCTATCTTTCCGATTTAAATAGTTGTTTTGGACACTAATATTGTGAAAAAGTGCCTATAGAAAAAAGAAATGATTAAACTTTAGAGAACGTAATCTAAAAGATTAAATAACTTCGTTAGCAAAACTAAGTTTTAAACATTTTTTTAAATTATATTATATATTGGATTTAGTGGACAACGTACAATGGAAAGATTTCTAATTTAGCTGTTTATGCATAAATATCTTATCCAAAATTTATCTCGATGCCTTAAATAATAGAGTGTATTTTAATTGATTAAGAAAAGTAAAAGTTTTTAACTTATTTGTTTTTAAATTACAAAAGGGATCCAATTGACCAATTTATCACATTAAGGTAATTCTGTGTAAGAAGCATGAAAATATGATTTGAATTATTGGAAAGGTTAAAATATTTATTAGTACTACTTAGAGTGAGCAAATTATAGCATTAGTTTTCCCATCGTCTAAGTCGACAATTTGATGAAGGCATACGCTCTAAATACGTCAATTTTCAGAGAAAAAATCCAATTTAAGTCATAGAGCTAGACACCATCACAACTAATTTTGCACTTAAACAAATTTGTGTTAGTTTTATGACCTTCGAATTTATTGTGTTAATACATGTAATTCAGTATGTAAAATGTTTCTATTAAGCTACTACATTCCAATTCAAGTCTTTTATTGGAGAAAGTCAGAAATTTATCTCTTATCAGATCAAGATAAGAGATAAATTCTTTTTCGAAAAATTAAGCTAAAGATGAAACTGGAATGAACGTAAATATTCCCATACTGCAATGAAACCAATCTTCGCGTCCGGTGAGCTCACATTTAAAAATAAAAACATTTTTTATCAACCATGTAAGTTGAATTTCGTGTTTCAATAAATGCAATTACCAAAACTTAACAATATACTTTAACTTGCAGATACAAAAACTGAGAACTATTTTCTCAAGTTGAATACAAATTTGCCCAATTTCGCTATCAACAATGATTATTTTTCGTTAGTAAATCCAGTTAAAATTTATTTTGACTTTGCATATTATTTGGGAATTTCACCATTTCGATTAAAACAAGATAAAAATCGAGGCAAGTATATTTCAAAAAGATGGACACCACAAATGGTAAGACGTATTTAGCCAATAATAAAAATAAATTATAATCAAATAAACAGAATTTTTCAAAACTTTTAGGTTTTATGCGGTTTCATAACTATTATGGGATTTTGGCGCCTAATTACTGGTCTCCGTTCCTCTGTACCTTTCAGCCGGTCATCGTTTTCAAAGAATCCGGTTCCTTTCTTGAAATTGAGCCTTAACGTTTGCCATCTTGGCTATAAATTTGTGACAGTGAAACGGTTCTGGAAAAATTCTAAAGAATACGCCATTGTCCTCAGCTATATTTCAGAACATAGCAAAAATCTGATTACTAAACCTAACGTAATTTACAACGTCATTGTGAAGCAATACGTTGTTTATTTGTTTTATAGTTTCTTTACAGCTTTATTACTAATGTTAATAATTGCTGGGTCACCATTTCCAGACAGCCAAGGTAATTGGTCGATATCCATGTGGTTTGGTAATCTGGTAGCTAGTTCACGTTACACGTTCTTTTTTTACGGTGATTCTACCTTGCCTTCAAATTTGTTTGAGACGACCAACTGGGATATGTTTTTTTGCCTTTTCAATTTCATAGCAATTTATCAGCGTGTAGTCTTTGGATTATTTTGCGACTTGATCCTTCTTGCATGTACTATAACAATATGGATTGCAACAGTAAACATTTCTTGCGAAATTGAACAAATTGAAAGTAGTCCAGTTAAGAATAAAACAGAAGTAGATAATAACTCAGTGGGTTATTTCAAGTGGCACCAAATGTTTGAGCGATACAAAACAGTTGAAGAGCTCTCAGAAGTAATAAATAAAGCACTCGGGAGCCAGCTAACGTGGTGCTTGGCAGAATATCTGATGTGGTACTCGGTCCATTTAAACTCTATTTTGACGACGAGGAACATAAGTGCGTGGATAAGTGCTACTTGCTTCTCTCTGTTTACGGTGGCATTATTTTACTTGGCTCCAGACACAAACGAAAAGGTTGTCATAAAATGTTGAGGGGCTTTCCATAAAACAAGTAATTTTTTTGGGTAAACGTATTAATTGTTTTTTTATAGGCAAGGAACATTAAAAAATGGCTACTGAAAAATCAGGTCATGGAAACTTTTTCTGTCCAGAAGTTCAGCTTTGTTCGATGTCACCTTGTTGATAGTAATGTTACTGTTCAAGGTGTCACGTTTTCTGTAGTAACTACGGTAAGTAGCAAACTGTTTTTTTTAAATTTTATTAAATATGGAATGGCTTTTAAATGAGATTTTTTAAATTGTTTTAGTTCATCAGCATGGCAATCACCTATTTTATTATATGCATACAATTTGCATAGTTAAATATCTTCAAAAATATTTGATGTAAATAAAACACCAATTGTAATTGTTATAAAAATAAAAAAATGCATAAATAAATAAATAATAACAAGTAGCTCATTAAAAACATTTTTCGTGAAAGTTGGTGCTACAAATTCATCGAAATATTTATGTTACTGTTTTTTTTATTCCAATTTGCTTTTAAGGCCTTGTTTGACTGCTTCACTGATGACATACCTATATTATTTCTCGTCAATCTGACCATTTAAAAAATGCGGTATCTTGTGAGGATGTTGATAAACCGACTAGACATTTACAAGAAAAGATAGACCAAAGTCTAACTTATAAATGCTTGTAAGCTCTGCTTTGCAACTGTTTTTATTACTTAGTTACAGCTCCGTTTTAAAAAGTTGAATATGCTGAATTTAACAGAGATGCCGAAAATCAAGTTCCCTAACTTTAAGTCATTGAATGTCACCAAAGCTATAATATAATCCTTGAATTTTCTTGTATCAAAAACTCCCCGTTCTATGACGAATAAGAAATGGTGTTGACAAGTCACAAATGCTGGACTGGATGTCAAAGACATCGAAACGAATGAAAACCCCCGAAATCAATGAAATGGCAACTGGTTTTAGAGAATAAACACGATTCACTAGAATGATATCAAAGGATGTGTCAGCAAAACTGCAGTACAAGTTATTAAGTTATTTGTGATTGATGTTTGGCACATGACAAAAGGATATATCAAATGTTTCATCAGGCAGAACAGCTTAATCTTATTGTATAAAGCTTTTAAAAATTGGAAAGATTGTATTTAAGATACATATTTTCCAATTTTTCTAAATTTCCTATTTTTAGTTTTTCTATATTTCTCTCAATGGTATAAAATACGATGTTGTGTCTTGACGGAATCCTATTCTTTTCGAAAACCAATAATTCTATTTGTCGTCATATACGTCTTTGATGCAAGTGAAGTTGGCAAACGTTACAAAATGAAAATATTTCTTATTATGGGTAATGCTCATTGGAGTAGATATAGGCTCATCAGGAGCTTTTGTAATATTAAAATTGTACAACGTAATGGGTTTGTTTATTTAGATGATGGTTCATTCAGTAATCCTTATTTTTTACAACCCGGATACGTATCTAACTAAAACTAGAAATTATCCATACTTTAATATCAGTAAGCTACTTTCATTAGAATGGTCAGGTAAATAAGTACTGTAGCTTGGCAACGGAATGTTTTCAGGTTCCGCTTGAGTTTGTTTATATTTGGTGGTAGGTATAACAATATTTATGGGATCAATTACAAACATGTGAACGCCCTACTCTACAGAACAGGGTACAAGTTTTTAAATACACAATTATTATTACAGGTGATGGAAGTGTTAGCAAACTTTGTGTTTTTTGGGGCCTATCTCGTAGATTATAAGAGCAGGCTTTGGAAATTTCTGGGGTATTTAAAAGCATTTTAAATACGATATAGTTAGCTAATGGTTTAGTGTTGCAGTATTTTTTTTTTAGAATAGTACTAAACAAGGAGATCGGAGATCACAGGTTGATTCTAGACAAAGTTGGACGGCATTGTCAAAAATGTATGTCGACTAACAAATACATGAATTAGGGTGGTGTGGATGAGGCTGCCATCTTATATGATATTGAAATGTACACTCCATTTAATCGAAAGTGCTTATGCTTATATTTATATAATTTCTGTGGAAATGGTGTACATGCTGCTGTATAGTAAGCACGTTCTTGTTTTACTGCATTGGTTGGAAATATGTTTATTGATGGAAACAACGTATTTGGGTGATTTTTTTTCAACAGCTTATGATAAAGTGTTGGATTTGAGTGGATTGCTTGGTGTACTTACAGCTTTGCTGAAGTTGACCATTGTGACATGTCCTTGCATTTATTTTTTTATGTTGTTTCATAAGTGAGTGGGTGCCAGATACCAGAATGGTGGTCAGCGAAAGCAAAAGTTTGTTGGTGCGAAGGAACGAATGACCGTTTTGTATACAAGGCTTAGTATGCAGCCAAAAAAAGTTGTTGTCATTATCGGGTTTTTGTTATTTTTAGACCAATTGAAAGCCACTTGTGCAATTTCGTTATTGCTCCACTAAAAAACAGCGTTTCGTGTAGTTTATTTTCATTAAATGTTGGACTACATTTTGGACGATGGGAACATATTAAAATCATAGCCTTACTAAAGACACAACTATCTTGTAGGGGATATTTTAACTAACCAGGAAATGATGGGCCTGGTCAGACAGCTATATGTATGAAAAATAATGAAAATAATAGATTTTTGTACGCTGATTACGAATATACTAACCAAAATCCCAAATGAGGCCTTTTTAAATTATGG
>JAQIWN010005037.1:0-10401 GCA_034699025.1 Entomobrya cf. arborea Gr-Col-00668 | reverse complement strand
AAATTAAAACGGCATTCAGATTAAGCAAAATCTGATTAGTCGCAAGTTACCTATGTGCTGATTGTCAGGTTTATTTGCTTACTATGATACCCGTATTCGGTTTGCGTGTTGCTTTGTTGTGTACCCGTTGCCAGGGGCCGACCAGGTGCAAAGTTTATATTTTTTTGCATGATCTGTCGCTCCAAAGTAAATGTGCTATCCTCAACGTCATTTCCTCACTTCCTAAAGGATACTTCGTACAGTTTACTAGTTCAACTAGTTAAAGAAGATCATAGAACTGCAATTCACAATTCTACGATAAGGCCGTTAAAATGGTCTCATTGATAAAAATATGTCATAATAAAGTTAACGAAGAAAATTGATTGTTTAGTGAAGACACAACCAATTATTACTGTTTACAGAAACTGTTTTCTTTTATTGACGTGTTCGAAATACAAAAGGTCTTTTCGGACAATAAATTAAAGTGACAATGATTCATCATGACACATAGTAGCTGTATCTGTGCATGCATTAGTTATTTGAGGGACAAGTAATAAAATGCACGCTAGTGTCTTCAAAAAATTGTATACATTTTACTTAAGCTAACAATTACATTTAGTTCTTACTATTATTGTTAATCATTGCATCCATGCCATGTAGCACAAATGTAAATGTACGACATGGTGCTAATCATAACAATCGAAATAATAAGCTTTCAAAAATATTTGGTAAATAGGTCGTGAGAGTAGTTTAGGTAGAAATACATAATTTATTAGCGATATAAATTGTGAGTAGGATTTGAATCTAAATAATAAATATAATTTTTGATATTTTACATGTCAGCATGAGATGAATTTGAAGGGTGCTCAGGACTGTGCTTTTGCTTCTTCTTCTTCTTTTCCTTCTTCCTCTTCTTCCTTTCCTTGTCATCATCATGACGCTTCTGCTTTTTGTGTTTCTTTTCGGCAGATGAAGCAACGTCCGAGGTGGTCGTTGATTCTTGATGATGAATTGGAGTATCTCCAGGCTTATGCTTATGTTTCTTGTGCTTATGCTTCTTCTTTTGCGCGACTTGATTCATCAGTCGATATTGTTCAGGTAGCTAGATGATTAAAAACAGAAATACGAGACATGTAGTTGATGCAAATATATGTACATTTGGAAAAATGTTTAACAAATGGAGGAAGACTTACAGGACCAGGATGCAAACGGAATCCAGAGAGTTGCATTGATGTTAATGGCAGCAGTTCTTTACCTCCTATTGGCGGCTTATCAATAACACCACGTAGATGGCTAAAGGAAATAATTTCAGATTAAAATTTGTACTAAAACTATTGAATGGATAATTCACATGAGCGAAACCAATTTTTACCTGTTATCCAAGTGTCCAGGAGTATCAATATTACCAGGTAGATTGGGAAGGAATGAAGACAGTGTGTCCTTGACCTTCCTACCACTAGATTTATTGTAC
Organism: Entomobrya cf. arborea Gr-Col-00668; assembly: GCA_034699025.1. Taxonomy (NCBI): domain Eukaryota; kingdom Metazoa; phylum Arthropoda; class Collembola; order Entomobryomorpha; family Entomobryidae; genus Entomobrya; species Entomobrya cf. arborea Gr-Col-00668. The sequence continues at coordinate 8,951 of JAQIWN010005037.1, read as the reverse complement.
GAATGCTCCAAGCCATAATGAGCCATCAAATTTGTAGCACCAGTAAGCTCACTTTCAGCTAAAAATTCACAAAATAAATGTAGTTAATAATTAGAAGTATTTCTTTTTTGCTTGCTTGTAGCTATACTATATTTCTATCAATTTACTTGGTGGTTCCTTTATGAGGTAAAAGGGTCCAGTGTGTACTATTGACGGATTCTTCCCCAATGAAATGGTTGTCTTCAGTGTTCCCGTTGAATCCTGACGTGGAACTACTGGCGATCGAGATCCTCTTGGAGATGATTTTGGAGAATACTGCTCCACTTTTCTGAACTGGTCACTCATCTTGTCGGATTTGAAGTGGTAGTTGCCCGACAGCATAAATTATCACCACAGCACACACTAAATAACAGTAGTTAAAGAAAACAAATTATTATTTTTACCTCATTTGATATTTCATCCATTAATTTAATTGCACACCGTTCATGTGTTTACAACAGCTTAAAAATACTACTTATTATAACCACTAAATATTTACAACCACAATTAAAATTATGACATACCTGTGCTTATTCTTTTACTGCTGAAAAAAGGACTCTATAATTTAAAAAATAAATAAATAATCTAAACTTCTCACAACCACAATGAACCCTGGATATTAAATACCAAGGGCTTTAAATATTAAAGCGCTTCCTCACACCACAAAAATTTTAAATGCATTTAATTTGATGGTTAAGAATAGAACTTTTTGTAATGATGATGTGATGTCGATTTGATGAACTAGACACCAAAACAACTGCAACAACACAAAAAAGCAGTTTCACAGTTTATGTGCCTCTTTAGCTTTGGCTGCATTTGCCGTAAGAAGATCTATAGAGCTTTCTATAATACATTCAAATGAAGGCTACTAGCTACTAGTTCACTTTTGTACTTGAACTGTTTCTCTCTGTGCTTTATTGAGTTCCGTCAAGAAGGTCCAAATATTCCTTCTATTTTGTATTTACATTATGGGGCAGTCTGATATTAGTAAAATGTGTATAATTTGGGGAGTCTCTTTTAAGCTTTGTGCATTGTGCAGGGCAGAGGGTAGGTTAGCGTTGCGTTGTATTGAAAATTGAATGTTGAGAAAATCCAATCACTTTGAAAACGCGATGGCGATGATGATAAATAGATGAAATGACCCCTGCGTGTCATCATGCATGTCTTTTGCAAAATGGAAGTAAAAATGATTGGCTCTTGAAGATTTTAAAATTCGTTAATAGGAATGTCGCCATCGTAGTGGTAGTATAGTAAAGCAATTAGAAAATAGCTTCACATTTTCAACCATTAAGTCAAAGCTTGAAGAAGGGACAGGGCATTTTGTGCTTGTTGTCTTCACTATGAAAGCTGAGTATTTCGTGCAGTTACTAATGAACTATGTAGGGATGATATCGAATGCCACGATTACGAGTTCTCTTCACTTTGATTTTATGAAAATGTGCAGAATGTAAAATCATCCAAATGTGCTCGCTCTGAAAGGAGGGTGTAAATCCATAGGGGTAACTATCGACAGCTATGAATATAGTTTGATAATCGATGAATTCGATCAGCGTTTGACTCTGTATCGGATTCCACTGTAAAAAAAAATCGTCATTTAAAATGCATGTGTCACCTACATATCTCGGGTCACAGGGGGTCTTCGGGTCTGAAAATCAATTCCAAAAGGAAAATCTTGACCTTAATTTGCCTTCTTGTAATCCAACAGGTTTCTGAAAAAACTTGTCCTCGGACAGGATCGTAATCCCATTAACTATCTTTTGCGCGATTCCATCACTGTCAATATTTAGTTAATAAAAAAATATTCTCAGATTACCTTGTAAACCAATAAATAATTAAATATAAGATTGAAATTTAAACATTAGTTGATGTAGTTAAATGCAATAATATAAACATTTTAAGAATAAGACTTAGGGGGAGAAAAACAGGTAGATACTGAGATAGAGATACATTTTTAAGAATGCAAAATAAAGTACTGGAAATAAAAGGTCAAATGAAACTGGAAAAATTGGTTACATAAGTTACTCGACCACCAAATAAAAGCAAATTTTGCCAATAATGTAAAAAAAACTAGCCTTGACCTAGGATCAACTTAATTCATAATCAGTAGGGTTCTTACAATGAAATCGACAAAGGTGTTAAGATACTATATCATCCCTTCCATTAAAAACAGTAATGTAGTATATGCACCACACAATAATGACATTTTAATGGATGAATTATATGTATCACAACCTATAATATTCATTTCATTATTAAATGCACGGACAATATATTTATACATGTTCAACGTTATCAATTCTTTTGAATAAAATGTAAGTTGAATATCTGTACTTTAAAAGTGAGTACAACACCAACTCCTGAGAAGAGAAACCATTAAACATAAAATTTACTTATTGTGTATTTTTTTATTCCTAATTTGAATAGTTTTTTTATACAGTTCATGAATACATTACAATTAAACAATCTGATACGACATCAGAGTGGAGAACAAGATTAAAACGATCATGATTCTACTTTTTCATGAATTTTGCCAGCTTTTTACATTTTTACGGAATATTATTTTTTAAACTTAATTTCTTTGTACATATACCACACTGACAGATCACTGCTTTTTACAAACAATGATAACTTTTGGCATTCTTTTTTTCATTTTATCATCCAATCTTCACCCATTTATTTTTTTTTCAATTTTCCTTTATAATGTTTTAAAATCTTAATACTTACATATTATATCCTAGTATGTAATATACCAATTCTTTTACTAAGAATAACATCAATTAACAAACCATAGTTATTGTGTAGACCTATGAGTACTCTTTACAATATTCAATTTTAAAAGTTTCCATCAAATATGTTTCATTCATTAATATTAAATAAAAACTGTAATTTTATAGGACAGTGGGACATTCAAGTGAGAGATCTGAAACAGACCCAAATACCCTTATCAAATTATCAGACTAGACTTAAAACTTATTCATTTTTCATGCATCAATATTTTTACTACGGACAATAGAGTAAATTATTAATTATTCATCAGTTACGTATTAAGTCTATCGCGGGGCAATAAGATACACATTAGCTATTTATTATATCGATATGTTTCTATAATATGTATGCACAAAGATAACCGGTACTAGATAACCGATTTACACAACGTTTTTTATTAAATATTTTTTTCACGCGATTATGATTTATAAACATTATAAACTATGCATTCTACTAAAAACTCATCATTGACCTACTGAAAGAAATACACTGTTTTAAGAATATGTTTTATGATTAATTTAATCTAACGGTAGATTTTTTATTTAAATCACTGATATTTCCTCGTCATCCCTTTCGTTACCACTGGACAAATCAGTGGGGGCATCGTCCATTCCCGGCGATGGACTCCTACTTCTACTGTAATGCAATGAGGAGGAATGATGATGGTAAAGATGTTGTTGTGTGTGATGGGATGGAAGAGAGTGCTGATGATGTGAATGATGGTGCTGAACCGAATAAGGGGAAAGAGGACCACCAGGTGATGAACTACATGAGTCAGGTGACTGCCTCATGTTATCATCCACCATCATCATGGCAAAGTCCATTTTGTCCTTCTTACTATTATTCACTTGATTATTGTTGTTACGATTACTTCCAGCACCCCCACTTCCTCCTCCACCAGATTTACGGGCGGATGAAGGGGTGAATCCACTGGTTGTGGTACTAGCTGCTGATGATGGCATTCCCATGGGTGAATTCAATGGGGACACGTCCGACAAGTCAATTTTCGGCTTATCACTCTCAGCATCACTCAAATCGGGATGGGGATTGTTTTTATTTGGTAGGGTTTGCTCACGGGAACCACCGTTTGCTAAGAGCTCACGCTCTTTCGAGTTTCTCCATTTCATGCGTCGATTTTGAAACCAAATTTTTACCTGGAAAAATAAACAAATAAAGAATTTTTGGGATTAAATATTATTCTTAATTTAGAAATCAGTAAATTTTAACTTTTCTCATTTTCTTTAATTATGCGATAAATTCATGAACCATTCATATATAAAAAATAAATATCCAGATTTTAACAGAATCATAATCATCCACTCGACGCTGAAATCTAATACAATTTTTTTATGTGACCTCATATGTCACTGATCATTATTATTCACTCGTTTTTCGTCCAGCCTGGCTGTCCTGTCACCATCAAAATCATCATCGTAGGTTATTACTTCCACTCAGTCAGAACCGAAGCTGATATGAAAAAATATTTCCAATTGCTGCCTTATTAGTTTTTACTTACACCAAACCAAACCCAAATCTATTTTCCACATTTTACCATTTTCCCCTTTTGCGTTATTTTCTCTCTGCTCGACTTGAATAGCTGTCAGATCCATGTGACTCAAAAGACCATTTCTCTTCTGACTGACTGACTTATTTAGCTGCGTACTGCGTGCCTGTTTTCCTTTTATCTCTACTAAACTGTGTGATTCTCAACATCATCGTAACAGCTTATATGTAGCTTTACCATGTGTACATTTTATTAATCGCTTTTTAAATTCATGCATGTATTTTTTTAAATGCATAAAAATATATTGTCATATCCATCAACATCAACTCATTTCCCTGTGTAGTTAATTATAACTTATTTTTATTGATGCAAAATTCATCGTGTGGAAAACAAATCACCACAGATCTATTTTGCATTATTGCAATTTTCACTTTCAAAACATAAACGACCAATTGTGGCAGACAAAGTAAACTACTTATTTATGATAAGCCAGAGGGAAAGTTTTGTTTTGATAAAAATGGCTTCCTCCGAAATTGAAGCTGAATACTGATGGTGACATCCATCTGGTGTGCTCTTATTTGGTTCCTCACAGCAGCCCTTTTAATCATCTAATCAATTCATTCAGTCAGCCAGAAGAAAACAAGCATGCTACTGCCATCATCATCGCCATCAACCATGCATTATCATCATAAAGTACTTTTGTACTTTGGGAATAAAGTAAAAACCGAAAAGTACGACGAACGAATAAAAGTGACTCTTTATAATGGCAAGTCAAAATCAGCGACATGAGCTTTTATTTTGTGTGTGATATGTATGTAACTCAAGTCAAGTCAAGTCACATATGTTGTGTGACTCCTTTTCATCCAAAGTTGGCAATTGGCGTTTTATACTTATTTATTACTGAAAAACAAGTTTTTCAAGTGTACATAATATAACAGTCAGAGCCATACATCAATCAAGTAAAACATACATTATTTTCATCATATATCCATTCTGAAATCAAAACCGCCCCATTTTCTCCTCTTCTCTAGTAGTAATCATAGTAATAATAATAAAAATAAAAGAGAAAGCAAATCATTTCACTTTTTTTCTCTCTTTCTGAAGGACGACTCGACTTGATTCTCCTTCTCGAAATCATGAAAAATAAAAGAGGAAATAATATTGGATTGGGTGAACAAGTTGAGTGAGTAATCTTGAAATCTCGTCTACTCTCGACTCCCACTCTTTCGTTTTTATTTTTGGGGTACCACCGCCGCTAACACCAAAACAACCCAGAAAGAAGAGAGAGAGAGTTGCATTGTTCAAACGTTCATATCAACAGCAGCAGTCAAGTTACCAGAGAGAGAGAGAGAGAGAGAGAGAGAGAGTCGACAAGGCAAGTATAAACTTAGGAAGGAAAGGAGAGAGGAAAAATAAGTGTAGAGTGAAGTCTTTTGCTTGTCGCAGCATCTGCAACTGACACCAACACCATGAAATCCGCTTTTTCTCTTCATCCTCCTCCGCTACGACGACTACTCCACTCCACCAATTCCAATCCGTATTACACACACCACACCACACACACAGTCGGTTCACTCATATTATTATTATACAGCGACCAGACCAGACTAAACATATTAGAACAACAACTACACAGTAAACAAGAGCAACAAACATCTCCACATTTGCATTATTGCATTTTACTGAGTTAAAAGCTAGAAAATGGGGTACAACGACACACAACACAGAGACGGAAAAGATCTGGCGTCGTCGTCGTCATGTATGGCTTGGTATTTCGTGGCGTGCTTCTTGTCTCGTGCTAAATTCCAATTTCAATTATTTACTTTATTCCTCCTGTTTCTTTTCGGTTGTATGTATTATGGAGGAATCCACATGTGATGACATGCAGAAACTGAACACATAACATATGACCGTAATACTTGAAAATATGACCTGACCTCAAAATTTTATGTACCAACAAATATAATACATACGTACAGATAAACGTAGATGCGGAGATAATATCTGTTAAAAGGTTTGTGGACTAAGAACATTTATGTGCCTACGATATAATTATCATTTTTACCACGTACCGTTCAAGCATTATGCGATGTGATGCATGTAATGTGAATTTGGAGGAATATTGTTGTGCGTATATGAAAGTTGTTGTGTTCCCTCCTCCCTACCCTACTCCCGATCTTTTCCATTTTTTTTCTCTATTTGATTTCATAATGTTATGGTGATGTGTCAAGAGCAGCAGTCTGCGCGGATCGAAAAGATTACAAATGATGATTAGTCGCATGTAACAGGCAAAGGAAAAACATAATACAGCCACAGGCCGGCATAATAATAATCCATGTGAATGTGAAATCAAGATTAAGGATCACACACATGCTTTATGATATAATGCTGGACTTACCATTCACCATTATGATGCATGACATTATTTTAAGACAAAGTTTCCTCTTTTAGTTGGTTGACTTTTTAGGTTCATGAAAATTATGAGATAATCTACATAAATCTAAAACTTGTGCATTTATACTTGGCAATAAACCATAATATCAAAATATTGTTTCCCCATTTCACACTGAAACCTTGTTTATGATAATTAGAAACTAGAACTAGATCAGTTGAAAAAAAAACATTGTTTCTGTCTCCGTTAAATGTTTAACACTAAAACAAGGAGAAAAACTTTATTGTTGGGGTAAGAGGAGACGTTGTACTGACTTGACTACTTTCTTCTGCATTGTTTATTACGGCTTTAAATTTAAATCACATTTTTATAAAGAAGCGGAAGTCCTAATACAGCAATAATACTTGGATGCGGCGTAACAATGACAACTTTATTTTCATCAGAAGACTGGTGGAATGCTTGTAAGTGGAAACTTTATATTGATTATATGAACATTGCATAGTATCTCTGATTGAATATAAATACATTTTATTTATATACAGAAATGTTAATCCTATAATACACTTCAATTGAATTGGAAGAGAAAGCCGCGGATATTTTCATAACGTTTATTGAATCATTATTAATAGCAATATAATAAAAGCAAAAGTACTCATTCGTTTTTTTTTTCTTTTTTTCTCTCTCTTACAAGTTTTTATGATAAAACTAACCTAGCAAAACCAACAAAATAGTTACTCTTTTCAATTCATTTCATTCTCTCTGAGTCTTTCCGAAAACTCCTGAAATAATAATAATATTATGATCTCCCCTCTCCAGGAAGAGTGGTATATTTTCCTTTGCTTTGCCTTTCCTGAACGGGAATTTATTACTGCATTTATACTCAAAGCACATACGTATATTTTTATAGCAGGATTCTTTTTTTTCTCCTTTTTATTAGTAAACTTGCTCTCGGCTTGGAGGCAAAAGGTTGGTGGTCTCCCATTGGCTTCAGCTGAGTGGTAAAGCCGTCAAGGGATGGCCCAACCGGCACAGCTTCGCTTTCGATTCGTCCGCAGCTGCGAATGAGCGTTGCAACAAATGTTGCCACCGTATTATTGCTTGCATTGCAAACACACACTCTCTCTCTCACTCCACACTCACATGAACTCACTTAAACCATTATGTAATAAAAACGTATAATAGAGAGATCTTTTTCCACAGACACACACACACAACAGTAAAGAATTATAAAAGGGGAGAAAGAAAGAAGAAAAAAACGTTAAAAACTCTCAGCCAAACTGACACACAATCTCATCACCCCACTCTCTCATCATCATGATCATCATCACCAATATCATCTTTCCTCCAAACTCCTTATCCTCTCTCTCTTTCTCTCTCGACATATTATCTTCCCTCATGGATTCATTTGAGTGAAGTCATAATGACTCTTCTACTTTTTATATCTCCTTCTTTTTTTACTTTTTCTACAACATATTTACTCTTTCTTAATCTTACCAAAAAAGCTAGACTTGGCTCGGCTTGGTCTAAACTTTAACTTCTATCAAAATACATCTTATTATATTACGTGTGTGTGTGGATTGGATTGTGGATGAAGAGCTGAAGAACCTTGTCCCATGCCTGGCTTGTTCGTTCATTGCACTCTTCTTTCAAAACTTTTTTCTCTCCACACTCTGTGTGAAAGCTCTTCCGTCGTTGATGTAGCAATTTCAACAGCGGAAATCTTTAGGCAAGATAAAGGACCTCACGTCGACAGTCAACTACTTCTCATCTCTCTGAGTACGACAACGACGACAAAGATGATCATGATGGCGCATTATTTTATTATTATTACCCTTCTTTATACTATCATCATCATCCATGACCAGACGGATAAAAAAAGACCCAAACATTACATAAGAGTAGTGCTCATTGCTACATATACATAATATTATCAGAGGGAAGAAAAAAATAACTTATTTTACACAAATAGAACAACCATGTCTGTTTTTTTGGGTAATGAAACCATTTAGCTGTTTTTATCTGTCGCAATTTCATGGCTAGTCGTTTCACTATAGAGGACCACTAACTTTCTTTTTTGTTAGTTTTTTTTTATCCACGTCATGTCCCATAAACGAACCAACTGCTGTGACCATCATGATTATGATGATGATGAAGATTGCTACATCCGTGCAAAAAAACAGGCTTCTTGCATTGCAACCACGCTTAGAAACAATAGGTGGGAATAAAGACCTTAATCATCATCATCATCGCTTCTCTAAAGTTGTCCGTTGG
>JAQIWN010005036.1:0-10402 GCA_034699025.1 Entomobrya cf. arborea Gr-Col-00668 | reverse complement strand
GTTTTATTGATGCTCATGTTTTTTTAATCTACCCAATCGCTATGCTTGCATGTAAATATTAACATTTAAAATTTGTAAGCTCGAAATCGGTTTGGTTTTCAGACAGAGACCAGGTGTAATATGAGTGTATTTTTGCTTTGGTTTTTTTTTAATTCAAAAAATAACTTGTAGATATATTTTAAATGATTGTACCAATCAAATATTTCTCAAAAATCCTAGTAACAGTCTCATTTGTTCCCAACAAATTGAGTTAGAAATTTGGAAAACAAAATTAAGCACTTTAAATTAAAAAGTTTAATGTTTAGCACGCCTTTAAATCTGCTTATTTATAAACAACTAAAATATTCGAGTGCCAAATTTCAGAAATTCTCAAATATTTTGCAGTTTACATGGAAAATTATGTCAACCTTTTGAATTTTAACCTAGTAGAAATTGTTATAAAATATTATTCCTAAAATATATTTATGATTATTTATGACGCAACGGTTAATTAAGTAAGCATTTTAAGTAAATATACATTATTGATTGTCAGTAATTAAAAAAACCCCGTGAAACCATTAATTCACAATACCTTATAAATACAAAATTAGCAGTGGATGTAATATAATTTAACAAATTAGCTTTTCTGTACTTCAAATCTCTTTAAACAGATGTAAATGTTATAGGTAACTAAAACCAAACTCCTTTGCATGATCGTCGGTTTACTAAAAAGTAAAGACGTTTTCAAATCGAGAAGATTTTCTTTGAAACGTTTCCTTATATAAGTGCTGGTAATTGTAGTGAACAGATTTTCAACAGATTAATTGTCAGCGAAAATAAATCTTGACAAATATTTGAAATGGCAAGAGGGAATGATTGAATTTGGAATTTTCCAACAAACATCAATTGAAGTTTCAAGCAGTCTGAAAAAATGACTCGAATCCCAAAACTATGAAACCGCTTGTACAGTTTATTCAAAAGAAAGTGAAACTACGAGAAAAATAAGAGCCAAATTGCTATTCCAATAAATTTTTATTAAATATTTGAAGAAGACTCTTTGAAATCAGTAAGTTTTAAAGCTGAGGTTTTACCTGTCTCGTAAAAAAAGTTTCAATGTAAATTTTTAAACACCTAAATTCAAATGACATTATTTCAATTACTTTTACATTGATTTGACAATTAGTGGCAAAATACAGACTCGATTAGTTTAAATCACTATGTATTCATATGACATAAAAAATTGAACAATTGAATACAAATAACTGAAACATTCTAAATGGGTTAAATTAGTTTTGCTTTAGAAATAGTTGCAGTTATATGTATATATTTTGTTAATTTTTAATTTTTAGGTCGCCAACCGAAGTTTCATTAATTTTAAAGGTATTAATTATTAAAAATTAAGGCAGTTTCATGGGAAAGTAATCAGAAATATTATGGAGGGCAATAATCAGTCAAGGCAAACGTGTCTATATAGACACATGAAAAGTGTCTATTTTTTAAAAAATAATTAAGAAAAAATAATTTACCTGATTGTTTTTAATTAAATTTTAAGTGTAAAATGGCGAATTAATTTTTGTAAATACCAGAAATAATCACAAAGTACAGCTTTATTTTCTGGTACAATTTTTTTAAAAATTGGCCAGTCACTTTTTCAGATATTAATTTTCAAAATTTTCATAATTTCCAAACTTTGAAAATTAGTAGTAAAAAAACCTACCGGTAGAATTTTTGCTTTTTGTACTGAAGTTGTTCCTACTTATGTACTTCAAGAATCTATAAAGTTTTGGTTCGCATGAAGCTTTTTTTTGAATTTTATTTTACGAGAAATCCCAATTTTTGCACCAATTGCTATTGCTTTTGTGATTTCGGAAATTTAAAATGGATAGCGTATCCACAGCCGATAGTGTCTTGTAGTTTACCCAACTTTTTTAAGAAATATAATCCTTTTTTCGGACACTGGCTGCGACTCACGCAGCGAATAGTGTCTTGTAGTGTCCCAAACTTTTCAAGAAATATAACTTTTTTTCGGACACTGGTGGTCACTCATGCAGCGAATAGTGTCTGGAAGTATTCTGTATCCTTTCAAATCAGATTCCTTTCGATAGTTTAAGAAATCTGCCCCATGGAAATCTCGCAATCGTAGCCTATACTAAACTAGGTTTTACAGCTTGAAGCATCATAGCGAAGCGCGGCGGGCACAGGCGACGAGCGAAGCGAGGGAAGCCGAAGCCGCGCGAGGCGGAGCGAAGCGACAGAACCCTGGAAAACTAGTACAGAATTTCGTTTTTTTCTAGCGAGCGTAGCAAGCGCACCGCCAACTTTAAGTTACATAGGTTATATCGCAATGTTTATTCATTGTTTGTGGAGTTTGCAACTTTTAAAAAATTATTTCACTCTACAACATTTTTAAAACCCCAATTAATATTCACACGTAACGAATGAACTTAGGTAGTTTTGGTAAATGCAGATTGTGCTTCAGAAATAATCCCTTTATGTCCTGTCAATCATCTTGTATTAAATATTAATCTTTTTCTCGGCCATTCCTCGGTAAGGACACTGGTGGATACACAATCTTTAAAATGTAACCCTAATTAAATTCGCTTAAACTTTTAATTTACGTAGGGTATAAAGCTAAAATAAAAAATATATAAACTACAGAATAATTTTAATCATAATCACTGAAGGATATTATATTACATATATTTATCACATATAAATGACTTCTAATAAATTTTATGCAATTTATGAAAATACACAATGAAATATTTGCTGCATTCGTTTAAGTTTCCGATAAATTTAAGACGTGTGAAATTATTCGATTTTTTATATTTCGGAAAATATATTATATACCATCAATTCATTTAGCGAGAAATGACATTCTTTCAAATGTTTATATAGAACAATCGGATATGCTATATAATCCGGTAAATTTATTGAAAAAATCTAAGTCAAACGGGATAAAAGAAATCATTTGACATGCGACATAAGACCATGTTGCCGACTATTAAAAATACTTATATTTGCTAATTATTTGCACGTTTATTTTAAAATAAATAAGATGTCGTAAATATACAAAGCGACGTTATCAAAAAGATAACAAAAAGTATCCAAATCACCAGGAAATCTATCAGTTTACCAGGAACCTCCATATTTTCATCCAAAGCCAAATTACACTTCGCCTTTGAATAATGTGATAAGCATCCATTCTGCATCCACAACTCTGTAAAATAAGCAGTCTTTTCACTGTTTTGATCAGACTTGATATGGTCCCTCAAAATCTGTTTCATTTTTACTCTCGATATGTAAGGCTTTTGAATGGAACTTATACCGGACTGCACAAGAAGTGCTAAATATTTTTCAAACTTGAATCTATAAAAGTTGTCCTTCGTCCATGCAACAAAAGTTCCAACATGAAACCATCCAGCATTCTTATTATCTAACATTTCCAGGCCTGTTCCACTAGTCAGAAGCAAAAGCTTGGCAAGAACGTCTAAACTTGGTATGTTTGATAATGTGAAATAAGCGAATCTTTTAAACTGTTCGCAAATTTCCGCCTGACGTAATTTATTTACATCTGTTAAGTAACAAGAAACATGGTCATTATTTTGACGAGTTTGAATGAAAATATCATTCCCATCGAACTTCCAATCGACTAGAATTTGCTTCTTGTAGGCTAGTTTAACCAGTTCTGCTGATTTGGAACTTTTTGCATTACTTTTGAATCTATTATTGCTTTTAATCTCTTTATATTTGTAAAGAGCATCGTTCACGTCAAAGGCTGTTACGATTGCGAGGTTACTATTTTCAATAGTTTCCAAAAGATCCTTAGGTAAATCTGGTGTACGTTGTAAAGTCATGTAAGAATACAAATCTGATGTGTACATATTACGGAATATATGAGCTGAATAAAGCCACGTTATAATAACAAATATGTTTGCTTTGTTTACTTGATATCTTTTGTCGTCATTTTGCTCAAAAATTACAGTAAACAGCCAAAAGAACGGATGGAATTTAACTCCAGATAGTTTTAATGTTAAAGCATTAGTAAAAAATATTGCCACAACAACAACCCAAATGTTCAAGGCAAACGGAGACACTAATGCATATATATCCCGTCGAACAGTAGATTCAAAAAATAAAGAATATTTGATTGCATAATTCTCTCCACCATGTGGGGAAGAAAACATGTCCTCGTGAATATTTTCGTAGGGTTCGTCTCGCATTGGCACCGAACCTAGAAATGTTGACGTCTTATTAACTTTAGTTAAAATTATTTCGTTCATACAAAAATTCCAATCCAATTTTGCCCTCAGCAAGGAACCAAAATGATTTTGTTTTAATCCAAGTGGACAATGTGGTGTTTGTCGTTCATGAGTTTCTGGAAAGATGAAGTTGTCAAGCAATTTTGTGATACTCGAAATCGTAAACACGTCATTCGTCTGCAATTTTATGGTTAAAACCAAAGGTTTGAAACTTTCATAATGATAACCATCATATTCCCGATGGTGTAATTCTTTTGGATTATTTGGACACAAAAATATTGCAGTTAAGTTTGGTAAATCCAATAGTATTATTTTGGATCGAGTAAAAAAATTCAATTCGAGGTAAATATTTTCTTGTTCAAGAAGCTGTAATGCAAATGGAATCAAAACATAGTCGGGTTGCATATTTCTATGTAGAGGTTGATCCTTATTTTTCTTCGCTATTTTTAAAGATTCGAATTTTGTTTCATATGGATTCATCAAGGTTGTAAGAAGGATTTCAGCGAAACAAACAGTTTTGTACTTTGAATAAAACGTTTTTCGATTTGGTAGTTTAACATTGTTATCCTCAGAACTTAGTGAAAATTCTGGTCCCACTTTATAAATGACACTGTGAAAAGTTTTTGTGGAGTGCAGACGAATACATTGTTCCTTGCAAAGATGGTCAAAGTTATGCACGGGCGCATTTACAGGCAAAGGATCAAGAATAACGTGTATTGTACACGACTCAAAGATACTGATAAATGGCCATAGTTTTTCAAAATTAAAAATGGCTTGGTTGTAATGCATAGAGATGGTTGGTGAAAATATCAAGTAGAATATTATATTTCTTGAATGGGCTTCCATTTTAAGCATGTTAAGAGTCCACGTTTGAAATTAAATGTTATTCGCATTACACCTTTGAATCTTTATATATTTTTTAATCTTCCGATTAATAATATATTTTGAAGGACTCTTAACGTATCGTTTTATTTGGGAATTTAGATAGAATTCGGGTTTCTGATAGAATTGGTTCCATACCAAATTTTTAATCTCATGTACTGTTTTTTGTTCTTAGTATTGTTCAAATAATAAAAGATTAAATGTTGTAAAAACTGATTAAAATGGGAGTGACAATTTTTGATACACGGTTTGGTTGTATTTAAGAATTAAATGCAATGTAGTTTAGCTTTATAATTATCTTCGAGTACACTTCATTTTTCTGAATGATTGGCGTTTTTATTTAGAGTATCATAAAAACACTTTAGAAACTACTACAAATAGTATTCAAATTTTGATGTCAGTTGTAATAATTTCTTGACCAGCACTAAAATTTTTAAAAAACAATTATATTTAATTGCACTTAGACTTTTAAAGAGCTATTACACCACAGAGGCTTGGTAACTAACTGCGTATTGGTGGGGAACGTATAATGAGACATTATTTAAAGCTGAAGCAGACGAATTTAAGTCCTCATATGTATATGGCCCCGAATATATTTGGTATTGAGTTTAAGCTCTTAAGTCATGAATGTAATAAGTATATAGTAACAAGTTTTAGCTTTTGCCTGTCAAATTTATTCAAGTGACTCACCAAGACTGGTAGATTTGTAATTATAGAAATAAGTATACTTTGTTACACATATTTAATTTTATAAATTTGCAGAAACAGAACAAGCTTAGTCTTTTTTTTATAAAAACATGAAAATATTTAATATGTCGTCAAATTGTACAAGATTTAAAGTTTGAAATATTTTTTTTTTAATTTGGGCCAAAAATGATAATTTAAAGCACGAACAATTTCAAAGTTTTACAATTGACGTCCTAATAATTCCACTTGATTTGTCTTGACTACTGGAAGCAGGTGAGGCTGAATGAGTTGTTTGAACACCATAAAATCCCTTTTAATAAAAAAATTTTTGCAGCATTTTATGGATTTACTTATGAGTGATGTTATTGTTAATAATTATTTTACGCAAGTTTGCTAGAACTCTTTTTGGAGATATAGTCAAAACGAATCAAATGGCGTTGTTTGGACTTGCAATTAAAAAATTTCGTGCTCTCAATTAGCTTTGTTGATCCCAATTTCTTAAAAATAATATGAAAATACTCGGATGTTTTACAAACTAAAGATTTGAATGTGGTACCATAAGAGAGACAAAATACAACCCTTGTTATTGTTTTTCGATATTTGAAGTTTTGCAAAGCTTTTAATTGGAGAATATATTAAAAAAATTAAACAGTAGTTTTTACCTTTTTTAAATTCCAATATCAAGCAAGCGCGCATCTTTTCCATTAAGTGAAACATGTTATGACTTTATATATTCACAAAATGTTTCAAGAATTTGTCGTCTCGTTGAATCTCAAGTCGTTTGCAAAATTTAGATTTTTTAATATTTTAGCAAATTTTGCACCTAGCGACGACACCGTAGGTGCGCAGACCTTAAACATGGTATTTATTATTTAATTATCCTACCCTATGTATGTATGAATTGATAAAACTTTGAAATTCGTTACCATGAGTTTAGAAGGGTGCCACCGAGCCAAAATGTCTTGCTCAATGTTTCATTAAGATCACTAGCTAGTTTTTTGCGATCACGTCCTTTATCCTTGCAATAAACTTGCATTGACGAATATAGTTTAATTTTTTAGCAACAAGATACATAAAAAATATGTATTGACTGCGTGAATTGGTAAACATTGCGTCTGTTTAATGCGGTATTTCAAGTTATTAACACATTTTGCTAATATTTGACTCTGCAACTGATAAGTTACGATCACAAAGAAATTTAACCAAAGCATGGTTTTAGCAACACAGCAATTAAATTTTTCTCACTATCATCTAACCAACTATTTTATACTTCCTAAAAATCAATTTTTATTGGGCATATCAGAAAAAGGATAATAAATTTGGGAAGTATGTCTTTGTCGATGCATTTCAGATCACAGCTACTAGTCGTTTTTACTTTGCATCTTAAGTATCCAACTGTTCATACCAAAAAGTCTTACGGAAAAACTTAGACATTTTTGGGAAAATGAATTTCTTGCCAATTATTGTCTTCACCTTTGTCATTTTTTTGACTCTTATGGGAACCGTAAGAGCTGAAACGAAAGAGGTGAGTTGTATATTTAAACAATCTTAATAAATTTTTCAAGTCCCCATTTTTAGATGTTTCCATTTTTTAGGAATGTGCTAAGAAGTGCAAACCCGAGGGAGACGGGGAAAGCGGCGTCAAGGACAATTAACGGGATTACTACCTGTCCAAATTTGAACGGGAGTGTGTAGGTATGTAAGACAAGCTAATAACTACAACAACTGTAGAATCTAATCTCTCCAAAAATATTCTTCCAATAATATTGATATGTGCTAAATTTGAAAATGACGGTAAATGCAATGGATAACAGTTGGATACCAATTGAAGACTCTGTGGATATTATTCGAATGTGTTGGTTATAATGTTCTTTTTTCATACTAATTGCATTGTAATTTCTTAAGTACAATTCAATGTCATTGATTACATTCAATCGAAATTAATAAAAAAAAATCAATGTTATTCCCGTTCTAAATGACATCTTTAGAAGTTCGTTTGTAGTATTTTAGTTTTAATACGCGTTGTACATTTAAGATACCACGGCTTATTCCTTGTAATCGTTTGAAATTATTTACCGAAAGATCAAAAACAAATTGAAAGACAGAGTTCAAATAAAATTGTTCAGGTATCGTTTGGCTTATTTTGCATACATTTTAATTAAATTAATTATAAAGCAACAATAAAAAATTTCCAATTAAGTATGTCGTCCAAACTTGCATAACATAGAAACAGTTAAAACAGTTATTCTAAAGCAAATTTGAACACCAGAGTTTAAATCTACTTAACTGCTTAAAATATGGTATCTCTCTTGATGCTTTTGAATACACGAAGATGATTGGATTTGATATTCGTAAGAACAGCAATTTTACTACTTTATTTCATTATGGAAAGGAAACAATATTAAAAGCTTATTATATTTATCATATTTTGAATTCCACTTTTGCATCCTACTGTTTGATGATATTATGTATGTTTATGAAATCCAACTGTATGCACTAACATGAGAATAATTACTTCAAGAAAAATAGTTTCTATTTTCAAAAATTTAACTAGTTTAATTTCAAACTACTTAAAACATCATTCATTTCCAGTTTCATTGTTTAATATGTTGTCTTGTGCCTTTGCATTTGAAACCCGAAACTTCTTTATACACGCTTAAAGTTTAAAGCTGGTTTTGATCAAAGTTTCCTATTAAATGTCGTAATGAAACTACATTGAAATATATATTTATCATTTAAACAATAAAAATTAGGTTGTAAAATAAACAATAGAAACGAAATAATATTAATAATAAAATTTGATATACGTCATATCGCATTATTTAACATCTTTGATTAGAAGACATCATTCCTTCAAAACGCGCCCAATAAATCAATAAAGAATGTAAGTCAAAAAGATAATAAAAAATGGATTTATGCCAAAGCAATAGAATTTCTTTCGTTATCTCTATCTTAACATTTCTTAGTTTCCTTTCATTTATTTCAATCGGGCCGGAAAGAATAGAACAATAAATGGGATAATTTAGTCTTGAGTTCAAGCTTAATTAGTGTGTTTTACATTTTTTGTCTTTGGTTACCATCAGTTTAAAAAGTTCTTCGTCAACGCATTGAAAAAAATACATTTTTTTTAAATGGATTTGTCCCGCTGTATAATTTTCGCCCTTGTCGTTGTTACGCTTTTCTTGGGAACCACAAAAGCCGATAAAGGAGACGTAAGTCGTAATAGTAATTCATCTAATTGAATAGAACTTTACCTCTACTTGAAAAATATCCTAATAATTTTCTTGTTAGCAATGTGCTGTAAAGTGTGGTGGACCGAACGACGATAAGAACCATAATTGTGGCGAGTTTAAAGATGGGACGTTAAAGTGGTTTCATTCCGACTGTCAAAGAAAGTGTGAAGGTACCTAGCACGAAATAATATTAACAACGTCTATAAATTGCATGATCAAAACTATTCTGATTTTCTTGGTAGATGCAAAGGAAACTGACGCGCTGAGATGCGGGTTCTAAAACTATGATTTTAATGGACGATTAAATTATTTTTTCTTGATTTTGTTCATTTCAATATTCGTTTTGTATATAAACGCAAATAATTCAATTCAAAAAGATTTTTTATTGACCCTAATATTTTAAGATAAGTTTAGATTATTTCGACGTTTTCCAACCTAAAAATTTGAATGTGGTACCATCAGATAGACCATAAGTAAATTTTGTTGAGACGTGGTTGCATTTTTAAGTTTTTAAGTAATTTTAGAATATATTAAAATAGGTTTTTTTAATTGCCAATATCAGGCAAACCCGTATTTTTTAACCCACATATTATTACTTTACATGTTCACAAAAAGTTTGAAGATTTTATCTCAAGTCGTTTGCAAAATTTTGATTTTTTAAACATTTTGCACCTGGCGCCGGCACCATAGCTGCACAGACCCCGAATTATAGTATGTATTATTCATTTATGGTGCCCCATATATGTATGTATTGATAACACTTTGAAATAAGCTACCATGAATTTTGGATGGTGGCACTAATCTAAAAATCTTGCTCAAGGCGTCATTAAGATCTTTAGTTAGTTTTGTTACGATTACGTCCTTTATCTTTGAACTGAACTTGCATTGACCTATATAGTTTAAGTTTTTAGCAACAAGACACATAAAAAAGATTTATTGACTGCGTCAATTCGTAAACAATGCGTCTATTTAATATGGTATTTCAAGTTATTAACATACCTTACTAATATTTGAGTCTGCAACTGATAAGTTACGACCATAAAGAAATTTAACCAAAGCATGGTTTTAGCATCGCAGCAATTAAATTTTTCTCACTATCATCAAACCATCTATTTTATACTTCCTGTTAATCAATTTTTATTGGGCATGTCAGAAAAAGGATAATAAATTTGTGAAGTATGCCTTTGTCTGTGTATTTCAGATCCCAGGTAGTAGTCTCTTTTACTTTGCATCTTAAGTATCCAACTGTTCATACCAAAAAGTCTTACGGAAAAACTATCGTTTCAATCGTTTCAAACAAAGGAGAAACCGATTAGTAGCTTTGGGAGCAATGCTCCACTTCAGGTCATGAACTGCATA
>JAQIWN010005035.1:0-10404 GCA_034699025.1 Entomobrya cf. arborea Gr-Col-00668 | reverse complement strand
GATTTTTCTGAAACTCTCCCGTTTCAATCCACTTGGTAAAAATAAAGTGAGCTCTACTTGATACATAACCTGAAAATCGTAAACTAACCATTTGATATTTTGTTAGATTATTTGTCATAAGTGTTGAACATGCAAACGTATTATCAACCAAGATTTGGTTTCCGCGGACAAAGTTAATAAGATGCAAGTATTCTTCGGAGCTACCATAAATTCCAATTTTCCTTTCAGCCATAAATCGAGCCATGTAACTTATATTTGTTATTGGAACTTCTTCAGATGCATAAAAGCTTTCAACTTTGTAACCATTTAAATTCGCTTCCACGTCATCTTGAATACGTTCAGGTACAATTGTATTGTAGGCCAACTCCAAAAACTCTTTGTTTGGTGTCCAAACTTTGAATCCTTTTTCAAGTGCACTTGACCATGTAATTGGGACTTCTCGAAGAAACGTACTGTCTGACGATATGTAACTCTGATGCACAATTCCCAAAAACGCAATTGGCATTAGAAAGCTTGTAAGCAAGCGCCGATCAATATAGTTTAAATCAACTTCCATGCAAATCCAAATTTTTATTACACAAATCCCTTTCAGTGGATCTTTAGCAATAAATGATATAATAAGACAAGTAATCAATAAAGCAATCCACACTTTCCAGTGAATCATTTTAAAAAGTGTGGGATCGTATGAAGAATATTGGTTGTAGTAAACGCATCCTAATATAGTTGCTAGATCCCTTTCATATTTAAATCCAAGTTGATAATGTTCCCGTTCGTTAACAATGTTAAATGGTTTCATAAACAAAAGTGGCTTCAAATTGATGTGAAAGTTCAACTTCCACCTTTGTCGGGTAATATCAGCGAAGGTATTGTGTAAAGTTATTGTTATGTTCAGAGCTTGCTGAGTAGTTGCCATAGCAATTATAAGTTTACGATTACATGTTGATAAACTGCCCAAGAGAGTTGTTAGTCCGGCATTGTAACTAGAAAAACCTTCGAAACAGGATTTTTCTAACATTAGATTTGAAACCCAGAAGTATGTATATTCCTGGAATGGAAATGAAACAGAAATTCTTTGGCCATATCCATTTGAATTTAACAGCAATGCTGATTCTTGTAAGGACTGTAGTAATGACTGTTGGAGTGGAATAAGTTGCGCGTTGTCTGCATTGCAAAAATAACACAATATGTAAATAAAGTTGTTTCTGACTTCGTAAAATATCATAGGTGCATAAAAAGGCTGCACGTTATGATAGGGAAGAGAATTTATAAATTGTGTAATATAAAACAAATTTTTGTTGTCTAAGGACGAAATTTGGTTGAAAAAGAGTACTTGATCAGAGGTACTGAAGCCCGAGTTTTGGATTGCATACAACGTTTCAAACAAATTGTCATTTGTTAGAATTAGAAATAGAATTGGACCATTAATGTGCTAGGTTGTGAGACGAAAATACCCAGTTTGCATATCGATAATAACGTTGTTAGATTTTTTGTTGTGTTTAAATATTTTGAAATTTAACTGTTATACATTATGGATCGTGTAAATGTGTAAGAGGGATGTTGGTACTTTATTTGCATTCGAAATATGCTGACTAGATGAAGATATTTATAAGACAATAAGACAGAGTTATTAAAATAATGCTTGATAATCCAAAGCATACATAGAACCAAACACTGTACTAGACAATTAATTACTTAAGTTGCACTACTTTTTTAAAAGCACGTGTACAGTAGTTTGGCTGGCAGTTTGGCACCAATCACCTTTTGTGAAATTTACGACTCTAGTTGGATAACCCCTAAAACTAAACGCGTAATACCTTTCCCAATATCTCAAAAGCGACATGTTTTACTATACTTACACGTATATGATCTTGTTATTTTCCTTATCTTTAACAGAAATAGTTTGTATGTTTAGTGACAGCTAAACCTTTGCTTTTTATTGCTATTTTGTCTCATTATTATATCGCCTTATAAACTTGTCGCCTAAACGAAAAACAAAAATATTTTTCAAATATGTGAACATGTTTACTAACATCAACATGGAAAATTATTGACCTTAATAAGCTCATTACGCATTTCTAACTTTAAAGTTGTTTTCGAATTCTTGGTTATTGATGAGCTTTACAAAATTGATAATGTTAAAAATAAAGGTTTCTTGTATATTAAATACAAGATTACTTTACTAAACATGACAGTTTATTCCAAAGGAATCCTATCACATCATCAAACATGTAGATGAAATCAAACATAAAGTCAAATGACTTCCAATTGAAAAAAAACAAATGAGCCTAAAATTTCTGGTTATATTTGGAGATGAAATACAAAAAGATTTTTCTCAGTTTACGAGGGTTAAATTGGTTCATTTATTAAATAAAACAATTAAGACTCAGATTCAAGACACATATTAAACTCAAAATTGTCATATACTGTTTTTAAACTAACCATAGGTAGGACACACTAATAAAAAATTCAGTTGTGTGTTTTGACAAATATTCAAAGCTGTCAAACACAACAATTGCCCGAAATAAACATACTCCGATTAAAGAGAGCAACTGAGCAACACGAATATGACTAAACATGTAAACCTGTCCTAATTTTAATTCAATGTTTAGTAGTAATATTAATCTGATTTTAGTACTTACGTAAACATGCAACAAACAAAAACATAAAATGATGAGTCACACTGTCTTTGCTATGCGACATACAATAATAATTTAGTTAAACCAACTTTCTTCTAACTTAAAAACAAACTAAAGGAATTTACGTCTCGTGTAAATTCGTTCTTAAGGCAAAATAGGGGAAACTTATTTTATCTTTTGCCATTATAGCCTTTAAGTTTGTTTGTTGTACCTTTATGAAAATTTTATAAATTTGTGACGCTCATACATGTGTTTTGGTTTGTCCATATCCTTAACAATTTTGCGTCAAAAAAGTAGCAACCCAAAGAATGTAGGTTTCACCTTTTCTACTCTACATTTCGGAAATTGTATTTTAAAATACACCCGGTATACAAAGTTGATTTGCCTTTTCATATTTTGAATCAGTTATTCGATACAAAAGTTCAAAGTTGTCAGTTGAAAGACGATTAACAGTTAAGGAAACAAATTTAGTTTGACGTCCCTTTCTGCTTTTGATATGTAACAACACCGAGGATTGTATGTTATTTTGGAACTATAGTTCTTAAAGTTTATTAAAAGTGCCTGAGTTTTGTTTTTATGTCGTTATTCCTTTATTGGCCACCGACCAAATAAGACACAACCTAAACCATTTCGATTACACGATAAACTACAGTACTAACATCCACAAAATTTATTACGCTTATTTCATTTTTGGTTCAACAAAATTCATATTTCAGCTCTTAGTTTCCCAAAAACAGCGAAATGCTCATAACAGAAAACTTCATTGGCTTATTTGTTGAAGCAAACGAAATGTCGCCCAAAATTGCAGGTCACCTTTTCACTTATGATAAGAAAAGGAAGCTGTTTCAAATTCGGGATGAAGAAGGAGCCAGGAATGGATTCAAAAGACGTTCAGCGTATTTGATCTTCAATGCAGTTTCTTTACTCACGCGAATTAGTTATATTAAATTTCTGTTGAATAACAATGAGAGCAAAACAAAACTGCAAACAGACACAAACCTTTGTTGGATGATGATGTGGGGCTGCATTGTTGTTGCAGAGCGTTATCGTGTTCGTGGAACATTTCCTGAAATTTTTGTCGGTTTCTTCAATGCAGTAATTCAAGTTGAAACAAAGCACGTACTCTCCGGTAAATCCTTACTTTATGGCAACAACATATAATATCAGAATTTTTAAAATCTTTGAAATATTTTTTTTCAGTTGGTTCCAAATCCAGACAAATTAGTTCATCAACTCAAAACAAAGTGGCAAAACTGTTTTTCCAAGTTACTCGTGTTGCTGACAAATGGATTTGCAATATTGTTGTTGGGATCATTTGTTTCTTTGACAAATCCATACCACTCAACCCAATATGGATATTTGAGCAAGTAATTGGTTCTGAGGATTGCCAACACATTGGGTGGAATATCTTGATATTTGGGTTGAGATGCTCATACAACTTTTACTTTTGGAAAGTTTTGACTGTGTCTATGTATTGTGTGGTTGCAGACATTCTTGTTTGTGTACTTTCAATATCCTTTTGTCAAAATATTGCACACAGGTAATAAAATATTTTTTAAATATTTTTTAAAACTTATATTGATGAAACATTGTTTCCTTAAAATTTTATAGAAACTCTATGGATGGACTGAACGGGGGCAAATTTATGGCTGACTTAAGCGTACACTCTAATCCGACAACACTGTTTAGGGCAGTTCATTTGTTAGTAGATTTGTGTACTGTTATGTACTATGAAAGAGTTACACAGTTTTTGTATTCCGCGCCAAAAGCTTATATTACGACAAAGCTGATTTCACGCTTCATTGCACAAACATAATGGAGCAGTGGTATCAACCAATCAGAAAACGGAGCTGTAATGACATGACACAATGACGTCATACGCTCGCTTTTATTTTTGTTTCTACTGACCTGCGGAATTGCGCAAATCACGTCTGCTGTAACAATTGTTCTTCAGTCTTCCGCTTTAAACATTCTCATGAAACTGTTTTTTATTATTACTGCTTTCCAAGCAGCTATGGTAATTTTGGTTGTATATGGATTGGCTGGAGAATTTTACAGGTCATCGAAATTGTTTTTAGAGGTAATAAAAAGAAAAGCTTTTATACAAATAGACGATGAATTGCCAAGAAGAGAGCGTCGATATCGTGAAAGGTTTTTAATGTCATGTCAAGTTCAAAAAGTTCGGTTTGGCTTGTCAAGCTTTATTGAGAAAACTACACCTTTGGTATTTCAGGTGTATTGCTTGAATCGAATTATTGATATGCTGCTGGTTAGTTAGTGAAATACGACATATATATATATATATTCTAATATAAATTAATGAATGAAGCAACCATTGTAATATATTGGTAGAAAACATCTTGTGCATTCAACCAAAACTTTAGTTTTCTTGCCCCACCCATTATTATGTCGATTACTCTTTACAATATGGTTAGTTACAAATAAAGAAACATAAAAATGCTAACTTAATGTGTTTATCGTAATTATTAAAATCATTACTGGAATAAATTTCCATAATTTTATAGTATACCTTAAGTTTGATATGTAATAGCAGTACCAAAAAATACATTAATAAATTCACAATGCTTAGTCGATGTTGATGTGCGATAGTTTTTAAGAGGTATCGAATTGTAAAAATTAAAAAGCGCTAAACCAATGCAAAATATTTGAACTGTACTTCTGTTTTCTCATTCAAAATATTTTGCACATCCCTTTTCAACGAATAAGCTCCGTCATTTCAGCTTGATATTGCATGTAGAAAAGTTACCAAAGATATGAATAAAATGCGTCATAAGTATTACTTAAATTTATTTTATCGATACGCGGGTATTTGATTTTATTGGTTTACATTCATGTTTTAGTTCGTTTAAATTTTTTTAATGACAACATGGCTGAAGGCTTGTTATGAAATTATACATTGTTTCGTAACCAGCTTCCTGACTGGTAAAACCGTTCCAAAACATGTATAAGGTTTACCCCTTTTGCGTATATTATCAGAGTTTTTTTTATCAAGCCAGACTAATGCTAGCAGTAAAATAGTTTTCCATTTTCTTTATGTCAAAGTTGATATGGGTCTATAGAACTGCGAATGAAAACATGAATTCAAACTAAATACAATTAGTTATTGTTCAAAATAAGTCTTTATATTTTATGCATGGTAACTAAAACATATTTATTTGCGTAATAAGTTGTAATTCTTCGTTAACATCTTTTCTCCAATCGCTTGAGTTTCGTCGTGTTTAAAAAATGTTTTATTTTGTACATTCATTAAATAGCATTGGAATGCTGCCAAACTTAAGTTTCGATTTTAAATTCAATGCAGCCGTTTCAAAATTCAATAAAAATATTTTGGAATATTGCCAAAGCTTGTGAAAGCCGAACTAAAATGTGTTCAAGTAAACCAAATGGCTAAGTTTTAACAAAAACTTAAGTTTTCAAAATTATCTTACAATTGGTAATAAATTCTAGAAAATAATTTAAATAGTAAATAACTTTAACAAACAATAGTCTTTATGTTCGAAAAATAGAAATTGCTCTACATGAATCATTTAATTGTTTGTAAATTATTGTTCCACTTTACAAAAAATATTGGGCAGACCAAAATGTCTCAACTTTAAACTCCGCAGACCAAATAACATAAAGTGACCATTTTTTGTGCAGCCATTAATTTATAGACTGTTACTATGTGTTATGTTCTTGCTGCAAGGTTTCGATTTTTTTAAAGATGCACGATCAAAGTTTTCCCACTTTTATCTACCAAACACATTTAAGCAGGAATTCGTGATCTTTATTGAAATACTCAATGATTTAAACAGAATATATTTGAATTATGCACTTCTAAACTGGAGCAAGAAATTTTGGGTTGTATTATTACACACCAACAGTTAAGTGGGTTTTCTAGAATTACAGAGGATGAAAAATAACATTTCTAAAGCTTATAGGACAACAAATTAATTTATTGGCAGATTTGCAAAGTAAAGTATCGATGTTTTCGAAGAAAAGAGTAATAGCCAAATATTTCAAACTTACAACATATTTGTTAAAACTTCAATTTTCCGGGAATGTACAATAAATGCCTTAAATAAATGCCTAAAATAAAAATGGCGAATTTTCATTTTTAGTAACTTAAGAAGCTTACTAAGCATTCCAATAACTAAAATCCATATACCCACACCAAAAACTCCAAAACACGATAATCCTACAATCGATTTTGAGTCCATTGACTGGGGCGGAGAGACTTTATTCAGAAAAATGATATTTGATTCTTTCAAATTTTTGTGTTGAGTTTCCAAATTGGTAGCAAGTCTTTCAATTTTTTGAAGTTCTCCGGTTTCCATCCATTTGGTTAAAATTTCATAGGCCCTATTTGACATGTAACCAGAAAAACGGAAACTTGGTATTTGATACTTAGTAAGATTCGTGCTTAGATTAATTGTTATACAGGTAAACAAATTGTCAACAAGTATACGATTGCCATGGACAAAGTTAACAATAGGTAAGTATTCTTCTATAAATGGCAAAATTCCGATTTTCTTTTGCGTCATAAATCGAGCCATGTAGCTTATATTTGTAACAGGAACTTTTTCAGATGTATACAAGTCTTGGACTGAACGACCATGAAAAACCTTTTCATACTCATCCCTAATTTGTTTAGGAAAACCAAAGTCAATGAACTCTTTGTTTGGTGCCCAAACCTTGTACCCATTTTCAAGTGCATATAATAAAGTATTGGGAAACTCTCGCAATTTTGTGCTATTAGACGAAATGTAACTTTGATGTACAAATCCTAAAAAGGCAATTGGTATCAGATAACTTGCGAGTATGCGCCGATCAATATGGTTTAAATCAACCTCCATGCAAATCCAAATTTTCAATACAGATATTCCATGTAAACTATCGCTAGCAATATAGGAAATTGTTAAACAAGTAACTAATACAGCAAGCCATACTTTCCAGTCAACTATTGTAAAAATTATTGGATCGTAAGTGGAATATAAGTTGTAATATACACATCCCAAACCTGTGTTTAAGTGCCTCGCATAATGCGCACCAAATTGATAATACTGTCGTTTGCTCACAATATCCAAAGTTTCCAAGTACAACATGGGCTTCGATGTGATGTGCAGCTGCAGATGCCATTTTTGTCTGGCTTTATCAGTGATAGCTCCATACAAAGTTATAGTAATGTTCATTGCTCCTTGAATTGATAACAAACCGACTAATAATTTACGATTACATGTTGACAAACTTTTAAGGAGAGACTTCAACCCATTTTGGTAGCTCGAAAAACCTTGGTAACATGAGTCTTCGGGCAGATATGAAAAAGCTGCAAAATATACGAAATCCTGAAACGGAATTGAAATATGAACTCTTGTTCCGTATCCATTTGAATTAAACACTGTAACTGTATGCCGTAAGGATTGAAACGAAGAATGTTTAAATGGAATAAGTTGCACATTGCCGGAATTGCAAAAATAACATAATATGTAGACAATGTTTTTATTGATTTCATAAAATATTACATTTGCATGAAAAGGCTGCACGTTATAGCCTGGTAAGTTGTTTACAAACTTGGTAATAAAGGACAAATTGTTTAAACTTAAAGACGACACCTGAATAAAAAACAGAACTTGATTAGACGTTCCAAATCCTGATTTCTGAATTGCGCAGACAATTTTAACCAAATTGTCGTCTGATAGAAGAAGAAATAGAATGTGACCATTCAGGTGTTTGGTTGTGAGACGTAAATACCCAGTTTGCATATCGATTACGTCATCATTTGATTCCAGATAATTAAGTGAAATTTCGAAATTCAATACAGAGACATTGTTAATGGTATATGTGTGCAACAAAACTGATGAAATTCGATTTTCCTGCGGAATGTATTGAATGGAGGAAAATAAAACTATGTTAACCACACAACTACTATTGGGAGTAAAAGGCAAATATGGTTGAAAACTGGATGAATTAAAAACGTGCTCAATTTGAAGGACAATAATTATCAATAAAAACAATGGAATGATGACCATTTTTAAGACACAGATGTAAATATATGTAGGTTTTTTAAATCGTTGTTACACCATTAACTTTTTTGTGGATTACGGTTATAAAATTGTTTTTAAATTTTTCTAAGCTAATTGAGGATGAGTCGTTGAATTTATGAGACAAAGTCTTGATTCTTTTTACATTAGGAGTTTAGGTGAAGAAACAGTCAAATAGCTAACAGGGAATTGCAAAATTTTTCTATTCCCAAGTGAATCTGTGATTTAAATTTAGATAAGATATAACCGATTGTTGTATCTAATAAATTCTCATTTTAATTAGTTCTCTTAAATTGAAAAATAATGGAAAAGTGCGAACAGAATGATGGTTACTCATTTGCCCATAAACAATCTTCACTCATTACTTTAAAAACTTAGTCGTTCAGTAGGTGAATTATTTAAATAATAATATGACTAAAGCTTATCATGCTCTTGAGGTTGTTTTTCGCTCTAGCAAAATCAAAAACATGTTGGAATGCATGCAGCCATTGAAATCTGGCTTGGGTAAAATTTAAAAATATTTTGAAGTAGGTCAAACTTGTTTTCTTTAGCAAGATACTTAATATCATTAAGTTGGCAAAATAAACTTCAATATTAATTATAAATTTATGGATTCATGGATGCTTTTTATACGTCTTAGAATGCGTATTGAATCCAGAGTAAAATAAATTTTGGTACCCTAAAATAGGTAATGACCTAGTTTGAACATTCGCTGACGTGAGCTACCGTGATTTTTATTAAGTGATAGATGTTAGAAACATGAAATTTGCTAAAATTGTTCAGATTAAACACCTTTTAGCTGCGGAAAATTACTTATTCGTATAAAACGATTAAAAGTTTGCATAGCGTCTTTAACATTCATTACACACACATTAAATTGTAGGCAAAAATATGTACTAGTTTGGAAACAACCACGATCACAACGCAACCATTTTTAAGCGTCCAACAGCATATATTCCTGAAATATGAGTGAAACTATAATATGTTAAACTTTCAGCGAAGCCGTCAAGCAGACAATGAATAGCAAAGTGATTGTATTGATCCATACGATGAAAAATATTTTTGATTTCAAGTAATGTCATTTAAATTTGTGTTTGTTTTGATTTTTACCACAATTTCAAAAGCAACGTAGGTACCTAGATAGCGTATATACGCTATCTTTTTGTCGTGGCGTAAATAGCGTAAACACGCTACTGATCCTTCACTTAACTACTTATAGGTGAATTTAAATTATTAATAGTAAAAAAATGCATTCTATTCACTATTTGGTACTTAAAATTTAACATCGTTCATTACATATTTGATTCCATAAAATTTATTACTGTTTTATAATTTAATTTTTTGAGTAACTTTTCGTCGGAGTAAAAGAGCTTTAAATATAATTCTTGAAAAAATGGTAAAAACTTGTTTTTCCAAAACAATGATATCTTGGTCTTTTTGCATTGGAATAAGGACCACCAGCAACGGATTCTCTTTACAATGCATGCCATATTAATTTTAGGTGGTCCAATTTTTTGAAAAATTAAATCTATCTGATTTAGCATACAGCTCCCACAAAAAGCAAAAGCACATTCAAATAGCTGCTATATAAAACATTGCAATTAAAGGCAGAACCATTTTTAGCTTCATTGGTTTAAATGGTCTCTTAAATTTCGCTGAATACCCTTCTTTTAGTATTTGCTTGTAATTAACCAAAACATTTCTCCCAAATTTTAATCGAAGTATTT
>JAQIWN010005034.1:0-10406 GCA_034699025.1 Entomobrya cf. arborea Gr-Col-00668 | reverse complement strand
ATAAAATGGAATTCATACAGCATTAATGTTCATATACAGTTAAAACGCAGTTGGTCAGAAAGCACAGTATAAGTACAAAACGAATATGGTAATAGCTTATTTTTCCAAACTTCGCAACACCCTATTTTCTTGTAATTTTCCAAGAAAAAATCTAATATCAACTCTAATATCAAAATTCTAAGTCAACTAATATCCATGTCTACCGGTCATGAATTCTATTCATGTCTCACATGCTGTCCTTTTATTTTTCATTTGATTTTTAAGCTCCAACCAGGTGGTCATCGTCGTCACCGTCACCATCATCATCGTCATCATCATCCAAGGAGGAAATTGAATGTCGCCAAAAAATGTCCCATGTCAAAAATTCTCTCCTACACAAACTCTCCTGCCATTACTCTTTCTATTGAAAAGAATGCATAAATATGTATGTAAACTCAGAGAACTTATGTACGTTATATGTATGTATTTGTATATTATTATGTATTTATGTGGCAAGTGACTGATTGTCCAGTGGTGGTGGTAATTCACAGTCAAGTCAAGTCAGTCAACATTTTTTATTTTACTTTTCTTTCCAAAAAAAAAAAGAAAGTTGCTTGTGTTCTCCTCATATTTCTCTTTTTGTTTTCTTTTTCAAACCCCACACCAGCACGCAAGCAAAGAATCACTATGATACATATGCATGCACATAAAAACCACACACAAGTATATACACTTATATACATATATACATATTATAATCTCTACTGTATTTAAGAAACGGAAAGTTCACATTTAAACAAAAACATAATACTACTATCACCATCACCTCTTCTTCTTCTTCTTTTATTTTTCTTGTGCAATACTCTATTATCACACAGGCATACTGAAAACAAGTGGAAGGAAAAAAACATGCATGTTATTTTTCAAGAAGAAGAAAAAAAATGTATACTAGTCAGAGTCACATCAGTTGAATTGGTGGTGGTGGAGGAGTCACATGCATTGGTTTGTTGGTTACTTGATATATTTTGATAATACATTACCTATACATACATGCATCTACATTTATATACAAAGTTAAGTGTAGTAGACTGACTAAATGATGAATCAGTTTAAGAGTTTTGGAGAAAAGAAGGGAAAAAAATAACCTGGCCAGAGGAAAAAAAGATGGAGGAAAAGTAAGTTAAGTTGAAATAGAGATATGTAGAAAGATACGTGCATAGATATTTGTATGTGTATTGAAAAGGGAAGGTTAGAAACAAGAAGTAGAGAAAAAAAAGAGACTTTTTTCAATTGCCACATAGTACATCAACGGCAGTGACGCTGACAAATCCCATGCCATTTTTCTGTCTGTCGTGTATTGAGACGAGCTTTCTAGTTTCTCTTCTTCTGCCTTTGCTTTCTAGGACGACGACGACGACCCTTTTTACATGCTTTGCTTACTACTCGTTTTTATTCTCCTTCTTTGCTCACTTGTCTTGCTTCAATTTTTTTTTCTCTTTTGGTATTTTCCCTTCTTTATAGATATACAACTTGTGTTATAGTGTAATGGGCTATCTGGTGGTCTAAACAGTCATCTTGTAGATTGTGAAAAAAAAGTTTTCCATGAATGTTTTAGGAATGACTCAGATTGCCTCAATTCACCAATTCTCAAATCTTTTTACTTACCCGAAAAATATATAAAAGGACCCAAAAAGTTGTACTGGTTGGATTGGTTGGTGGTGGTGGACAGCATAAATTACATGGTGGATTAAGCTTTTCTAATTCAGCTGATGCTTCGTCATTGTCCAGTTTACAAGAGAGAGAGAGAGATAAGAGGAAACTCTCGCTCACAAATCGCAATGGGCGGCGGCGGTGGTGGTAGTGGTGTAGAGAGAATAGAGACCCTTTTTCAACTTGTGTTAAAAATAAGTTTGTTTGGTAGCAGTTTATAAGTTGGCTTTTACATTTACAACAACCAAACGAACAATCCAATCCAATGACTATGACGACGGCAGTGATGATCATCATCATCGACTGTGATATAAATGCATAATGTATGGTGCAGAAATGGGTGCTGCTTAAAGGTAATAATAATAATACTTTGGTTTAGTTGGTTACCTATTTTCCTAGAAGACAAGTTTAGTTTCATCCATGTGCAACTGCCGGGTAAAATATCCACTCGCACTCGACGAGGCAAAAAAAGAGTAGTTTGTTTATAGTTATGTGCGTATT
Source organism: Entomobrya cf. arborea Gr-Col-00668 (assembly GCA_034699025.1). NCBI lineage: Eukaryota > Metazoa > Arthropoda > Collembola > Entomobryomorpha > Entomobryidae > Entomobrya > Entomobrya cf. arborea Gr-Col-00668. The sequence continues at coordinate 8,216 of JAQIWN010005034.1, read as the reverse complement.
GTATGTATACTTACATAAGTGGAAGGATTATTATGCATGCCAGGCAAGGATTGTGTGACAAGTCCAAAAATGGCAAGAGAAAGAATGCATTATGTATGAATGCTTTGCATAATGAATTGACGACGAATACAAAAAAAGAATGTTTTTGTACCCGAATCATAATCTGATATCATATAAAATGCGATCTATGAAACAAAATCCTGAAAAAAACAACAACTTAGGCCTCCTCATCGTAGAAATAATATGCAATGGAATGTTTAATGGAATATAGTTGAGTTTAAAAGAATTGTCATGCAAAAGATTATACTGTATTTTTTTATGGAATGAAATAAAAAACAATTTATATTTTTGTTACATTTTTTTTCGACATTGAACAACTGGACTTTTTATTGAAAATTTTTGTTTTTTAGGCGACTCTCGCTATTTTATGTATTTCTCACAAAAATTCTGCGGCGGCAGTTTATTTATTTTTAATGTATTTTTATTTTATAAATTAAGTTTACCTTTTTAAAATGTAATTCTATAGTAAAATTATGTATGTATGTATATTTTAAATGTACTACAAAGTGATTCAAGAATATATATATATATATGTATACATATCATAATATAATAATATAATTACTAATATTTTTTTTTGATAGTGGTAGCATCAATCATCCCTGAAGAAATCAGATAGAGATCCGAAGGGAAGGCCACTTGAAACAGCTCTTGGCCACAACAACTTTAAACCCTTCGGAAATCTCTACCCTCTTTCATAATTTTTTTTACACATGTATTAAATTACATTAATTATATATATATAACAGACTTCGTTTCATCTTGAAAAAAAAATCTTGCGCCATCATCGCATCACTTTTTTTTTATCTTCATCTTCTTCTCTTACTGTTTTGGTTATAATTAGAGTATTACTAAACAACATAATTACAAGAGTTAATTAATAAATAATAACTGTACCTGTTTTACACACACCTACACATTATACAACAACAATGAAGTAACTATATAAAATGCGGTGCCTTTCATTATCATCAATTTTTCTTCATCTTCTGCTCGTTTCGCATTTAACATATAGTAATAAATAATAATTCTATTTTTGTATATGCTCACCACTGAACGTATCATTCTTAAATTTATAGTAATACCGGTCATTACATTTAACGTAAAGGTAAGTATATAATAATATATATTTATATTTTAAATTAGCTTAAGATGTATAATAGCTATGTATGCAACTAGAATCACTAAAATAATACCTCGTCGTTTTATTAGTACAACAGCCGTTTTTACTGTGCTCTCTACACATTTATTATGTAATATTTTTATGCGAAGATAAAGACAAAAATCCACAATGAATCTTTATAAGAAATTGAAAAATTGAAAATCACACATGAAAATCAGAAATATTATTTTTCAGTCATTCTCTTTAACTTCATCTGTTTTGTAGAGAATGATCACACTATGAAGCAGGAATGGTTGTAATACTCATTGTCATTCTTATCCTAATAACAATAATAAGAGGAATAAACGTTACAACTTTAGGAATGATTCTTAAATCAACAAACGCATTTATATATGTACAAGTTTGTGGTTACTATGAAAACAAATAAGAGTTAGATATACACAAAAATATATCGTGTATATTTATGTCTCAAATGAAATCATAACGTATTTACTTCTTTAAAATAGTAAACAAGTTATGTTAGAAAACCCGCATTTTAGAATCCCGACAAATTGGTATTGACGTTGAACACGGACGACCACAAAGCTAACCAAACCCTATATAAATATGCAAATATTCTGATAAATTAATTGAATTGTGGAAGAGTTTCCAATTGGACTTTTCTTCCAGTAGGGATGACGCCATGATAATAAAAGATTTAGATGTATGCCTAGTTTGTCATGTCATCATGATAATCATAGTGCTATAATTTTTTTAGGTTATTCGTCAACTAAAAAAGGAGCCCATTTAAAAATTAAAATTTGAGTGGTACATCGTCGATAAACGTGTATTCATCTTGATACATGTCCATGTCACAAATTTGAACTTTTGATAATTATATGGCAAAACGTTGATACGGAACCATAATAGTGGCCCAATAAAAATTACAAGGTTTTCAAAATCAATGGGCATTCAATATTATTATGACGAGTTAAATAGTGCAATAAAAAAGTTATAAAAGTTAGTTTTAATAACTGACAAGGAAGGTGATATGGTGGTGACACGTGGTTATAAGTAGTAAGTTTAACAAGTATTTCTTATACACATACATAAATGTATATGTGTTTTGATGCATTATAAATGTGTTACGGACTGCTCAAGTTAGCTAAAAACAAAAGTAAGCGGTATAAATGTAATGTAGTCATCAACTTATTTAATTTCATGTTTGTTGACATCAACTCAAACAAAAATGGAAATTATTAAAAGTAAAATAGAGTGACAAGACACAGCTCTAAACATACCTGCTGGTTTTCTCCAATTTGACATGATGAGGTATGTATAAATAATAGTCAATGATGTATGCATACACACATGTATGTAAGTAAATAACCAACTATATTGTTGTTGTTGAAACGCTCATTTAGAAATCTCTCATTAATTCCATTTTTATTATTTCTTTCAATTCAAATGCAAATAAAAAAGGGTTAACAAAACAAAAACACTCAAAAAGAGGTCTATATTATGTAGTGGACTGATAATATAAATGATAAAAAATTGTATGTTTTTCCAACCAAGTAATTATATCAATTTCAACATCACTTTTCTTACATTTCGATATGGAAAGAGTTTGTTTGCTTTATCTGAATTTTTTTATTCATTTATCTTTTCAACTCACTTCCAAGAAGAATAAGTAGTAGAGCAAATGAAAAGGGAGAAAATAATAATTTTATGTTATAACCCATTTATATATATAAATGTCTATGTGTGTTTTATTCAAAAGGCTTAGAATCAGTATAAATTCAACCTGCCATTATCAGCGAGACAGAGACAGGTAGTGACTTGGACTGCAAAAACTAAAACGTTTTTTTTTTATATTGAACTGCTGAAGTAATATCCAAAAAAAATTAAGGGAAAGGAAATGTAGTGGATACTTTAATTGTACAATAGGTAATTCAACAAGAAACTCAAACTAAATTTCTCTCTATTTGCTTAATGAGTAAATGAGCTATTTCAATCGTATAATTGGTTTATACATACTTTTACATGTCAACATTGTTTGGCAGTTGGCGGGTGAGCAGCGCAGTGTTGGCGCTACTTAATAAAATGGTAATCATAATTTTCTTTTAAAGAATAAATACTGTTCTCGCATGCATGCTTTTCTGTTTGCTGTGCTATGTATTTATCAAACTACTCGAGTCTCAAAAGGTTTTCAATTTAAATTCATGCCTACTTGTGCATTACCTTGTATTACCCTTCTTGTTAGCTTTTCTCTCTGTTTACCTAAATAAATGAACTCTGAAAATTCGTTTTATTTTTTTGTAGAGAAAATGTCTACCTATGCCATTATTATAATCATTATATGTATATCCATTTTAATTGAAGGTTTTATCTTGTTAGGTAAATTGGTTAATTAGAAATGAAATGAAAAGAGTCGAAGAAATACTAACTAGCGATATTCCGTGTTTGTATGCTTGTTACTACAACCGTATCACCACCACGACCATTTCTGGGGTTCGATGTGAATTCCAGATAATAATTAGATCATCGAATTATAGAATTACATATAGCTATACTTATGTGGCCGTCCTCTCTCGTCCAAGTTGTCAGAATAGAATTACTATGGATACCAAAAAATAACGCCCAAAAAATTATGGAGAAAGTTCATCAACTAAAAAAATTAGATTTTTTCCTATTTTCTTACACATATAATATAAAACTTATTTTTTATACTTTTTACTATTCCTCATTCGTCGGTGTCATTTCTGACTCTCTCAAAAACTATTATTTTCCCTTACTTTTATATGCATTTCTTTTAATATAATAAGCATAATATATATGTACAAAATGTGAATGTGCGTGGGAGTGGGATATAATACATTTTACAGGATAGGTATACATATTTTCACATTACACACAAGATTATACACACACGGTGTGTAGTTTGCCACCCAGTAGTATATCCTTGTGAGTAAAATATACCTTTGGATAATGTACTTAAAAAGTACATTTTCAAATTAAAACAACTTTAATGTTCCAAAAATTAAACTACTAAAAGCTTCACTCACAGCAATTCACATTATTAATATATGTATATACACAAACTTATTAGATGGGGTACGTGGGTGGATGAATCTTTTGGGATTAAAGAAAACAGGAAGAGCATATACCTATTTTTTACTTTCTCCATCTTGTCTTCAGTTTCAAGATGGTACTTACCTACTACTTTCTATACATTGTATACTTACTTTTTCTTTCATTATTTCTTGAAAAAGAGAAGAGAAAAAAACACGAAGTTTTTGTTTTGTATATATTTTTTTTGAACTGTGTCGGTCACCAAAAAAATGAAAATGTGATGATTGTTTCAACTAGGAATTCTTGTTACAATCAAGCAGCCATGTCTGCTTTTTAAACACACAGTTGTACATACAAATATTTTCAACTTTCACCGCAAAAAAAACTGTAAGTAATATGGATATACATTGTAGAAACGTTTTGAGGAAATATACATCTAAATATGTATCTATAGAGCTGTAATAATAATCGTGGTTTTTTCCTGCTCATTAACAAATGAATAGGTAAATTGTCCACTGCACTGGATCATTAGCGAAGAAAACCTCCCTCTCAACTTTACTTTCCAGACTCGTTTAGTGTATAATGAGAAGTTTCCAGAGAGGAAAGTAGTAAAAATGGTAAAATTACATTTTACCAAATAACCAACCAAAGAGAGAGGTCAGCGCAGTCAGTTAACTTTTATAATTACTTTTGAGTTTGATGTTTGATGGAGTGGAAACCCTTACAGCAGCATTTTATAACCCTTTTTCTTTATTATTATACTTAGTTTACTCGTCTCGTCGTCATCATCATCATCATCATTGCCACTTTACATGTTACACAAATCACACAAAAAAATGTTAATGACAAGAATAAGTTTGTAATGACGCAGCAGTTTGTAATGACATACACAAGTCGGGTAAAAGCTTTATATTTGCAGATGATTCTCCATGCCATGCCATACCGCTTAACTAAAAAACAAAACTCGTGCTCACTTTAAAAAAAGCACTGCTTGTCTAGATTACCTAATGATTACATGATAATATAAGATTAGTAATAAGTGCAAATGTGTTGGTGTATGTGGGTTGTCATGGAGATCACCGCCTTTTGTCTCCTCCGCCACTCACCAGGAAATATTTCTCTAATTTGCATAAAGTAGACTACCTATTTTATACACATAAAATTTACAAGTCTTTTACTTGATGAGGCATTATGTTTTGTAAATCGTTAGTGCTCTGATTCTGATGTGATCATGATGCCATGTTCTAAAACAAGCAAGGATACATATTGCGCAATAAACAAGAATGACACCTATTTTATTACATACATAAATATCATGCTTAGTTTGTATATGCTTACTATATACGTTCCTATATCCTAACCATTTCACAAGAACAAATTGTCCAGCCAACAGGAAGAATAATAAATTGGAGCAGTCTGATCTGATCTCTGGTCTGGTATGATGATTGATTGACTAGCTATCTAAAAGTTGTAGGTGTGTTTTTTTGTGTGTACAAAGCGTTCTTTCTTTCTCAAAATCTCCAATGCAATGATTTAATATTTTAAAAAAAAATCAAAAAGAAAATGTAAAACACTTTTTTCAGGCATTTTTAAGCGCCATTTTTTTGTTTTGTTTAACTTGTCATGTCATGTCATATCATAAGTAGATAAATAGATCCCATCAGTACTTTTTCAGCATTTTATTATTATAAGGCGTCATAAAATATAGTATATAGTGTAGTGTGTATTTTTTGCACGTCTCCTGTGTCGTGGACACCTTACAATAATAAGGATCAAGCCAAGTAGTACAATGACTTGTATTTATTGATCAAGCCACCAAAAAAAGCTGTAGAGTCGAGTCTCTAGAGTGTAAATACTGGAACAGTCATTATGTTTGTTTTTTACATCTCTTTTTTTGCGTAGCAAATACATTGTATGTATGCATAACATATTATGTAGTAATATTTTTTGTAGTAAAAATAGGCCTATATATACTCCTTATATAGCCTGTCCGCATACTGTATCATTATAATCATCATCATTATCCTCCTTTTCTCATTTAATTAAACATTGTTTTTTTAAATGTTAATACTGGATATATATATATTTAAGTATGTATATTTTTATACATGTATTGTTGGGCCACTATAAATTGTAATCATCGTCAACATTATGTATAAACGATAGCACGCATACGTTTTTTAAATATATTTCTCCTAAATATAAAGTGTAATTCTTTTTCGTAAGACGTACTTATCGTCTATCATAATATATAGTAGTTTATATATACAGTGTGTAGTGTAATAATATATATATATCATCATCATTTCGAATTTGATCAAGGCAACATTTAATTTGAACAGTCAGATTGTTTTTTTTTCTTCTTCATTAAATATTTCTTTTCACTTGTGTAATAATGACATTGTCGTGTGTACGCATTGTATTTGAAATTGAACGCCGTGGAAAATAGAACAGAAGAAATATATATATTTTTTGTTATAGAGAAAAATTGTAATAAAAAAGAATCGACGAGAGACACATTTTAGCGTTTTTAAATATATTATAAAATACAATACACATACATGAATAAAAAATGGATGGATGGATGGAGTTTTCTTTTATGAGTGAAAAGTGTCAAGTCAAGCTATTAGTTTAAGTTAACGCACAAAGTCGACTATGTATTTTTTTTACCTAACTTATAACTAAATAACAATATATGTTAAATATTTCTATTAAGTGTGTAGTAAGACGTCACCTTCGTCAACAATGGTGTGTAGTTGTAACCGTAACAGGTATTATATGTATTTTAACAAAGAAAGCGTTTTAAATCTCACCACAGGCGGGCAGCTACCTAAATATATTTACTGATGACTTATTTGTAATTATCGTAATAATGTTTAATCGGTATGTATAACAGTTAAGTGTGTACTTTGTCGAGTGTCATTGTCTCCTTTGTATTTTTTAATGCACACAACAGCACACACACATGTTTCCTAAATATCCTAATTATGAAACAGATAATAGCACAATGTATTCCATTATAAGTATGTAATATGATGATATTAATAATAATACTAAATATACGTTCTGCCAAGAAGATCAGAAGGAAATGAATACCCTTTTTCTTTGTTCTGAATTCTTGTGTGTAATTCTTCTTCGACGAATTTATGTATAACTGCCTTAATAGATAGTTATTATCCTGCCTGGACAGATTCACAAGTGATTACAAAAGTAACACAGCTATATACACACAGTATATATTTATAATTAATCTATAGTAGTACTCTGTTGCTTTTGTAATTAGTAATGCTAACAATTATTAGTGGTATAAATGTATGGCTCAATGTTTGCTCTCTCACTTCTTTTATGAGGGTCCTCGTCATGGTGACAATGATGCTAAATGTATGTATATATTGCAAACTATTATGATGATGATTTGGACGAGAAACTGAACTTTTGGGGAAGTTGATGTTTGTAGTGGTTGCAGAGAAAATACAATTCTTCAGGGTATTAGGACAAATGCTCGTGAACAATTAAATAATAATAACAGGTTAGACCGATTTCTGTTTCTTGGAATGAATATTACGTTCCTTTTCTTTGGAAGGAAACAAGGTTGTTGTTGTAAAGGTTCCAAGAGAGCAAAACGTCTTGTTTTGATACTTGGAAACAAGGGAGAGAAGATAGGCAATACAGAAGAAGAAAAAAAACCAGCACGACATTTTGATAATGGATGACACCTAAAACAAACTAATCAATCAAGTTTCGCCCCGACATTTGTTTTTGGCTATTCTTTTGATCATGGCTGAAAATTTACTAAAGTAATGGATTACACTACAGTTTTCTACTGCATACAAAGTTAAGGAGAAAAAAATATCAGGGACATAAATGGAATGAAAAAAGAACACAATTAATTTCATATCTCATTGAAAACATAAAAGACAAAGGAAATTGGACTGAACAGTAGAAAGTTTTCAGACAAAAAATGCAACGACGAGAAAAAAAA
>JAQIWN010005033.1:0-10408 GCA_034699025.1 Entomobrya cf. arborea Gr-Col-00668 | reverse complement strand
AGCTTGAGCTCAATCAAGCGTGAGGAGAAATTCTGTATGAAGGTTGCAATTGAAGATCAAGTCAGAAAACATGTGCGTGATATGCTAAATGTTTATGTGTGTATGTGTGTATATTTGTTTGTTTTTTCACTTACAAATCCTCAGGAAATCCTAGCCAATGTAAATGTCAAATAAAATTTAAAGCACGTTTTGCATGAAATCCGGGCTATTTGTTAATTAGTTAAAAACATACGGTATTGTTTTCAATTGAAAACGTATTCATGTCAATGCCAACGCTCACTGAAACAGTTACCACAATTTTATTGAACTTTTCAGAATATTACTTTTTATTTATATATCACTTCTCCACGATCACATCATGAAATACATTTTTGCGCTTGCTTCTACGCTTACATTTAACATTAGATAAGTGTGACAGATATGATTTGTACTTTTCACATGAACACGAATTTTTTCTTGGGCTTCTTCTCTTTTCACAACAAACACGAGACAAAACATCCCCAAAAACCGAGATATATACTTCTCTTCACTGCTGTCGTCGGTGATCACATCACAAGGCACACAGACCACACAGTTGAGTCCAACTGTTCAACTGACTACATTGAAGCATGAAGCCACCACACTCTTCTCTGACAACCAACCCAAAAAACAAAGGACAAGAACGACGAAATGTCTACTGCTGACTGTTCGTAGTCAAGTTACTGCGATTCGAACATCATACTTGACTTGCATACCCACAGTATGTACGTACTCAAGTTAAGCTAATGTGTTTACGGGTGGTGTGGTCTGGTAAATGGTTAAGTCAGAAAAAATTGTAGTTGGATGCTTTTACCATTTACAATCTCGACTCAACAAATAAGGTAATGCTTGATATTCGCTCATTGCAGCTACGATAACGATACGATGAATCCTTTCATAGATATGGGTTCTTTTGGTCTATCAATATATTATTACGAAATGGTACCGTCGGCATTATCATCATCGTATACATCATCACATCGTCAGTTCTTCTGCACCTATTCATAATGACTGTTTTGGGGATGGAAAATGCATAAGTGTTCGCAAGTGCTACGCTGCGCAGTGCGCTATAAGCAATGGCATTGTAGTTACTGTAGTTCCTTCTTCCTGATTTTGATTTCTGAACATAAAATGACTTGCACGGAACATTTTTTTCTCTTATCTCCGTACCAGTGTCAATCTTTATTTGGTTCAACTCTTTTATTTTATGTTATATTCATAGTGTGCTAGTATTTATGATTTGGATAAATGATTTTAGTTATTAAAGTCAAACTTCACATTTTTTCATTTCACCACCTTCAATAAAAACAAGTTAAATATGAATTAAGACGTACACATTTTAGGAAATCATAGTAATCTCATACTCAGCATGCCACCACTACCACTGCACTATATTTCTAGACTCCACTTGTTTACAATATACAATGAGCATAGTCATCGTGAAAATCATTAAAAAGTGATTTTGATGAGTAGCATTTCAGCTTCTCCTAAGCCACTTGTCCATTTTTTACAAAAAAAAACAAGGCTAAATTGGTACAAAAAATTTCCTTCATTTTTGTCCTAATCAAATCAAGGCCAAGTCTGTACAACATATAAGTTGTGAATACTACGAAATGGGTTACGGCAATAAAAAATAATCATGTAAATCATTATATCTTCATCTTAACCGTTTTATGTCTTCATACATCATAAAGAGTAAAACATAAACGAATGTATGAATGAAATGACACAAATACAGCATATTATGGCTCCTATTCAAATTACGAGTGGTGGAGCGATTTAGTTTATGTGGGTTGAATCAAGTCAATTTATATTATAACATCTGCGGCGAAAATGTAAATAGCAGGCCAGTCAAGATTATCAACAGACCAAGGATCCCAGTTATATTATGCCTATTCTGGAAAACACAATCTTCAATTTCGTCAAGAAGATTGGTGTAGAAAACTTTCGCATACTATATGCAGTGTGCATCTTCTGTGTGTACTAAAATGCATGAGTATGCATCTATGACACTCCTGTTTTTATATCTTTTATTATATAAGACGCGTGGGTGGTGACATTCTGTCCAGAAGTTTTAGTAAATTCTCCTACTAATTCATAACAAGCGTATGGAATGCCTAAGGTATACTTTAAAAACATAATGATCTTGCAGTTATTTAATTATGTTAAGAATAACATGCCTATTCGGTTATTGTAAGATTATAAGACACCATCTATTATTGTAGTCACAAAAGAAAAATTATTTATGTGACCATCAACTTCAGTTCCTTGTGCAGCATATAGCCCACTAAAGTTGAGTCAAGACACCAGGTCAACCATACGCGCAGGTGTTCAAACCAGATGAAACATTCAGCTTTTCACAAGTATTCTTTAAGTTTAGAACTAAAATATACTTTTGTAGTTTATTATTTTGTGACCAGTTCAATGGTCACGTTTTGCCATGGACTTTAGTTTGCTACCAGCTGCTCTCCTTGGCTAATTATTGGCTTCATTATATTTACCTTCATAAACTGCTATATTATTACTATTACTTTGTCCTACTTCCGGAATTGTTTTCCTGTACAATGTCTTAGTCTTAATCTTAATACTATTAATACCTATGTAATATGGTATACGGTACGATACTCATAGTGTGCTAGATAGAGTCATTCATTTATTTTTTCCGCTAAAGAAATACACTTTTCTATCAAATTTTTATTACTGCTGCACACTCCTGACACTAAAACGGACCTCACATAACTTCGAGATAAGTCAGGAGAAAGCTACTAATATATACCTACTCAAGATATAACGTAATATCACCCAATTTTCTCTATAGAAAATCTTTCTTACCAGGTCGTGGCGGAGTTTTTTAGAGAGAAACGGGGAAATGTGTATTTTACTGCAGAAATAAACTTACTTTTGTGAAGGTTTAGCTTTTCCACAATTTAATGTGGTACGTGACTGACCATATACCGTTTAACAAAGTAAAGAGCATTTAGTTGACCATGTACAAACGGAAAGAGTGTTACTTGCTTTCTCTTCATGTATTATGTACCCATATAGCTACAAAATACCCAAGTAGAACTGAAGCACTTTGCCAATGAACTCGAAAAATTCGTGAAATCACTAGGAAAAAATATTCTTCTAATATGAACAACATGAGCATATGGCACAAATGCGGAATGAATACATATCCGGCTCATTTTGACTTACTATTAAAATATTTAGGACAAATCATATACACTTGAATATGGTGGTATACATATATAATAGTGTACAGTGACCTGCGTTATTCCTTCATATATGCAATCATGAACTCCTCGATCAATTTGTCTCAACAACTATACTTACGAATCCTCCTCCACCACCATACCATACACCGAATATAACTTATCTAATCAGAATGTAAGGTAATATCAATAAACTTACCAAAACGAGGAAAGAATTTGAGCAAATACATTTTCCAATGCAGTGCTACATACAAGTCGACTTTTCCTGCATTTCTTACTGACAGAAGAGAATGCTGGCTGATGAGAACAGCATGGTACCACCCACAAGATAAGATGATGATCGGTAGAAAGTAGAAAGTGATTCGCGTTAAATCAACATGGTACCATGTTGCGATATGCACAATTTTATCGTGCATTTATCTTGACACGTGGATTATGCAGTGAAGCTTTCTGCTCCCTTTCATCAACGTATATGGCATTTGGAAGTGGAAAGGAAAAAAGAATTTCCCTTCATCGTGAAAGATGGGAGAAAAGCCGTGAAGTATTCTGTGCGTACAGCAACAAGTGCCGCCAAATCCAACATCAAAAACATCAAAGAAAACTTGGCTTACCTGAAAAAAGAAAGTAACATAAATTCGATTAATTTTGGTTTATTTCTGGTAGGTTTTGAATAGGATATGATAAAGCGTATGTATTGCATATAAAACATTATTTGCCAAGCGATACTTAATATATGTAAGGGTAACTACTTGGAACAAGTCTTTTGTAATTAATTACAAATGATGTAAGCAGTGATGCATACTTCACCCATACCGCCAGCAACCACAAAATAAAATATCAAATATTTCTTCAAACGTGAATACTGCAGCAAGAATTTTTTTACTTGTACAACAATAATATACAAAGCCAATCTCCTCTCGACGTTCGAATGACAGATCAGTTGCAGAGCGTGTCAGCAACCTGATCCTACACGAGAATCGAGAAATACTATATAGCGCAGAATGATAGTTTAAAATTTACTTGCAAACAAGAAAAGCTTATAAAAGTACTTCATGTACAACATTATTTATGATATGAGAGAATGATACATTCATTCACCACGGACGGGATCAACTTTCCAACAAATCCAAACGAAATTCCTTATATAGATATCTAAAATGTAGCGGTTCAAATGCTTGTCTGTCACAATCGATTTTTTTCTGGTGAAAAGGGTAATTCAAAAACAAGACTTAAGCCATAGGAAAGTTCTGGAGGTTTACCCTAATCTTTCAATAATACGAAGAAATTGGATTCAATTGGATCTGTCAATCGAGTACGTTGAGAGTTGAGGGACCACGAACTATGCTGCTGTTGAGTAAGAACATCAAGAAAGCAAGGAAACTTGGTCTACCAACTGGTAGACTGGGTATATCATATAACAAGTGACTCGCAACTTAATTTTCTTTGTAGAAATTGTAAGCTAAGACATGGAATTCAACAAGAACACAGGGTGAGTTTTATGCAACACTAAGCTTTTAAAAAACTTAAGGCCACAACGTGCATATCACATCTGTGTACTCTTCTATCTAAAGAAGAAGTATCGTATCTGCGTAAAAGTAAATGCTATTTATACAGTCTAGATGTGGCATCTTTCACCAAGTCTTGACGTTTACAAGATAAACCTTTCTTTCCATGAAAATTTGTTTTACGCACAAAATATAAATGCATGATTAAATGGTATATGGCTTTGTTTCACTGCTGAGAAATATGCCTACTTATCAAATAAACCATTGTAGATAAGGGTTGGACCAAAACCTAGCCTAGATAGTACTTCAAAAGCATCCTAAAAATTGTCAATTGTACAATATGTAGATAAAGCATACAGTACAATTTTTTTTAAAAAAAAAAGCTTTTTTATTTACACAAACTGAAAACTAGGCGGATGTTTTTAGAGTTGGCAGCTATGCATAATATTTGCCTCTTTGAAACTGGTTTTTAAATCAACACAACGTTTGGGAACTTGGAAATTACTGATGAAATGTCATTGTTAAGTATTTTGCCTAAAGTTATGGTAAACATTTCTTCGTGAGTGAATCCGTTGATGATGCAAGAAGAAGAAGAAAAATGAGGAACATATATCTCCTCTTTAAATTTTACTTGTGTATGTAGCAATATATCATTGTAATATTGCTGTCGCGCGCGTGACATTCGGGAAAATTATACAGGACAACCCCATTTTAAAGCAAAGAAAGAATACTAGATGCTGGGTATTCCTCATTACTTGCAAATTAGCCCGACTCCTAACAAAAATTCGAAGCTGAATACTGCAGAAATGTTAGTTATACAATTCATGCCTAACTTTACCAACTGGCGAAATAGATTTCTGAAATCCTGTTCCTATGTACAGAAATCGAGTGACAATGAAAGCAAGAGTGACTGTGACAATATGTCCTATAATCATTCATTGTGGCTCACCATTGAGTAAATCGATAAGAAATAAGAACTTTATCAAAAGTACTTCAAGGAACATATGTGCCATTTCTACTAATGATTGCGAGGTTGGTACATGATCATGGTCTATTTTCAATACGATATACCCAGATTACCCTTCTATTAACAATTTTGGTAGCAGCAATCATTGCAAATTGCAATGACACAGATATCCACAACTGACAATATCTTAAAACGGAGCCGAGCATCCTTCCTGAATTATAAATAACATTCAATTTTGGATTGTTTCATGATAAGTTCGGCTAAGCAAGAAAACACTCAATAATAGAATGTCTACTACTAAACTCTAAAAGGCGCACATTGTTACAATTGTTTCTAAAGAAAATCCCACCTTAACGAATTTTTCCTGCGATGAAAGAATGTCCAGAAACAGGGCAAGCTGTTCACTGCTCCTATGAATTCCTTTGTTTTTCCCAATGCGAGGCAAAGTGTTACTGAGACAAGTTTCCTCAGTGAAAAAACTAGCATGCGTAAAACTTTTCGACGAACTCATGGCACCATTTCTTCGAAATGAACTCTTGTTAAAAACAACTTTAATGGAAGAAATACTTTCTTTACTTGAGCTATTAGCTTCTTTATTCAATGTGTGTAACTGGTTGCTTGTTGCAGTATCACCACTTAAATTATTTTCTACCTTATTACTACTTTCATCATTATCTGAGTTTCTAGAAGATGATTCTCTCCCAAAGGGCCCTTGCAGTACATTGAAATTCCCATTGTTTTCAGCATGGCTACCTTTACAGTTATTCTCATGATTAGTACTATTGCTGGCAGAATTATTATTATTTTTGTTTTGGATTTTTAAACTTTCCGATCCTGGACTAGTGTCATCGGAAATTGAGCGGCTACCACCGGATGGCGAGTAACCACCCAGCTCATTACAACTATTTCCATTTACAGGATGACCATGGAACGAATAGCTCTGACATTTTCCAGACTGATATAAGCTCGGTGGTGGACTAAATGTTTCAGATGACAAATCCTGCTCACTTGATGAGCAAAATGATGAGGTAGTGACCGTTTTACTACCGACACCACCACCATCACCATTCTTTGATATACTTTGACAAGTGTTTTTAATGCATCTATTGCCACTGTAAGTGTTGATGCTTGAGCTACTTCTGCTGCCAGACATTTTTTTACGCGAGGAAATAAGTGGCTCGGGTGTTGAATAACTAACGGGAAACTTTTGAGTGTAACTTGAGGGCAGTTTAGTAGTGGAAGTAATGTGTCCATCGGGAATATTCCCACGGCCGACACCACCACTGACATTATTTCCTGTTGACAAAGATAAGCTACGACTTCCAACTGGACTCGCATTGACAAACATATGCTGAACAGGAGAAGCTTTCGAGTGACCATTCCCCAATAGGGATGAAACACTGGGTGGAAGTGAAAGTGGCCGTGGTTTTCTTCCAGTGAATAACTGATAGTCACTGTAGGATGATGGGATATCATTTCGTATGTTGCCATTTGCAATATCCGTCCCTTTACTACCACCGTTGGGATTTCCATACGATTGCGAGTTAGATGAAGATGACAAAGCTCGGGTTCGACTACG
The DNA here is from genome assembly GCA_034699025.1 of Entomobrya cf. arborea Gr-Col-00668. Classification (NCBI taxonomy): domain Eukaryota; kingdom Metazoa; phylum Arthropoda; class Collembola; order Entomobryomorpha; family Entomobryidae; genus Entomobrya; species Entomobrya cf. arborea Gr-Col-00668. The sequence continues at coordinate 3,127 of JAQIWN010005033.1, read as the reverse complement.
ACCACTACGTAATTGGGATTTTCCCGATGGCGATAATGACAACGTTCTTCCACCAACAGCAGTAGGAAGTGTACCGAATTCCCTATCCTCTTCTTTGAAATCATCGTGATCTGATTCTGAAGATGCAACTGTGTTAGATGAGCTCCGACGATGTGGATGAGGGTGATGGTAATGATTTGCATAGGGGTATTCTGAGCTTCCACCAACAAGGGATGTGTACGACACTCGCCTTCCCGATATTACAGAGCTGCTGTTGCTTCTGCTACCGCCGTCTAATTCACTTTCGCTTCTTTTCCTTCTCAGAGAAGAGGAAAGAAATGAATGAACTGAGATGCTGGAATGCATTTAATACATTTGGACGCAGCTGCTCCTTTTTTTTAGTAAATGTAAACTATGATTGTAAAGTGGGAAGTGGAGAAACGGAACACTTTATGTATTTTATTTCAAAAGTTCATTAAAAATAAACAGAAGCACTCCAAATATTGTTCTTGTCTCATAAAAATGAAAACAGTGTCATATGCAGAAAAAGGAGAGTTCTGGTCAGCTATATTTTGGGCCAAATTCTTTTTTGTGATCTTTCGTTCAATTTCGTATAATGGTTACTGGCAAAATAAAAAGTATTATTCTTATGACGCATAGTATTTCCTTTCCGGTTCCTGCAGGTGACTGTATAGCGACCTAATATGTGGCACTGTCCACGCAGTAGAAGCAACAGATCCATGTAAGGAGATGTGAAACATAAAAAATGTATTCCCTTGTTCTATTTTAAAAGCTATCAATACAACGAACATGATGACATGATTTCGATCTCCCACACGAAAATCATTCCATCTTCCACTCGTCACTTGTTCACTACCAACACCAACGCAATCAAAAACCCACGAATATTAAATCAACATGTCGACATACATTGTATTCCGTGTAACAAGTAAAAGTTCAAATCAATTACCTTGTTACATGATCATGAGGGAGGACCCACTAAAACTTACACAAGCAATAAAATTCCAATCTTTTTTACGTATGATACCGGAAATACAAAGGGAACCCTTGGTATAGATAAATATCTATTTCTGTCGTGTGTGTTTTCACTTTCTCTCTTCCTGTCACCTACCCAAACTAAAACTGTCACCACACTACATCAACGAAAGTTGTATAAAGCGGTGTCATGCCATAAGTAAAAAAAAAGTTTTCATGTTTGCAACTATGTAGTAAAAACTGGAAACATGTAAAACAATGATTTTGGTGGTGGTAACGGTTTTTTCATCAAAAGGCAATGGTACATATCGCCAAAAGTAACTTTAGGCACGCAAACACACAAACACTTTCTCTCCCTCTTTTCTCTTGTTAGCAGATGCATACTGAGCAAGCAGGGTATTATAACTATGATCGAGAAGTGGGTTCCTCAGATTCCAACATCCACCAGAAAGAACTCCAGATGAACTTACTAAAACCTCAAGAGTTTCTCTTGGTTTTCCCTTCTTCTAGATATTCTTAGTTTCTTTTTTTACGGCATGCCATGCGCCAGAAACTGCATTCAACAACACCAAGGCTCTCTCCTGTTCAACCAGACATAAGTAAATGGAAGGAAAAATAGAAACCAAAGAGGGGTTGTAGTTAAGAGAGTTTTGGTAATATAGTAGTAGTGGAGGTGGTGATAAACCTAAACACTTAAATAATACACACATCCAAGTAATGCAGTACGAGGAAAAGAGTATAGTGCCTACTTTCACAAGAGAGCATGGGTATTTTAGAGAATGAAAGGTTTTGAGGAAACCACGTAGGTATACTTTCTGAGTTGCAAGGAAGTTCATAATGTATATTTTTCAGCCTGAAACATTTCACATTCCACACTTTCAAAACCTCCAAAAAAAATTCCACTGTTTTCGAGAAAATCCCTCCTCAACACAATATTTTAAATAGGAGTAGTAGCAAGAAAAACGGCAACACGACACCAACAAACATTCAAGTAAACGATATAAAAAAAGAAAGTAATCTACGCGTATTCAGCCTTGCTATGTCAAACTTTTTTTCACAACACCCTACGACATGGTCAGAATGCGGAACACTTAAAAAAATTGAACGAATATGCCATCGGATACACTATCACCCATGCTATAGTCTTCCACTTCCAAATAACTTAAAATTCTGTTGTGTAATCTAACCAGCCGTAAATGTGTAGAGTGACGTAGCAAGCAAAAGAAGTGCACTTGTTGTAGGTACAAATATAGGGAACAACTTGGATTATCACTTGAGTTGGTTGTTAACGCTGTTATTCCACACCAACAACTAAAAGTTTTTAAAAAAGTAATTTTTTCCTATTTCAAAATGGTATAAACAATACATCATCATCAGCATATGTAGAGATTTAATGTATGTTTTCTATTAGTTTCTGTTTTTTTAAACAGACCAGATCATAAAAAAATTGAGTTCAAAAGTAGATCAAAAACCTGGCGCATTATTATTTCTACCTTAAACATAATAAAAACAAAAAATACTGTGACGTAGGATGACGTAACAATGTGTTTTAATTGACAGTCGTGTCAACTTGCAACTATCAAACTCAAATGACGAAGGTGATCACATAAATAGAACTCTTAGCCTTGGTCATACAGCTATCGTGTGCTTACGTATGTACGTACTGCCTAACTTTCTATCAAATACATTAAAATAAATACAAAATTAATTGATGTTCCTCCAACGCATGACATTGCCCACAGCCATTTTTGAATTATTGCAACAACCAACATGCAACAGCAAAGTCACAACATTGTGTCATGAAAAGAATGACGTGTTAACTGCATGAATGAAGAGGAAGCACTTGTTTCAGCATGAGTGAAAACAAGATGATTCATACTAACATCTAAAATCTTCTTTCTTAAAATATATGAGAAAAGTTAAGTCTTTTTCTCTTAAACCTTAGCTGTAGTCAACGGTTCTGCAGAGTTCGGGATGAATTTTCATACAGTTGTGTTGTGTCGTGTGCCATACACACAGCAGATATTTCACCCGTTTTAATTAGAAACTTAGTATTGGTTCCAGGGCAGTAGAGTAGACTGAAAGATGCGATAAGTGAACAAAATCCATTTTTAGAGGCAAGCTGGTTTATTTCAAAATTCCTAAAAAAAAA
>JAQIWN010005032.1:0-10408 GCA_034699025.1 Entomobrya cf. arborea Gr-Col-00668 | reverse complement strand
AAGTTGATCATTTTACTTGCTCTTTCATGTAATACGTTTAAGATGATGAGTATGATTAGCTTGTGTGGTGGTGGTGGTGGTGGTGATGATGCGATGCCTTTACATTTACGAGTTGGGAGTGTACTCGTAAAAATGGCAAGAGTAGTTTGATATGCCATAAAAATTAGGATTCGTGTATGCAGCTAAGTTTGTTGACGGTGATGATGATTGTTATATGATATGATGCATCAGTCTGAACTAAAAATTTGTCCGTCTGTTGCTCATACATTATGTAATGTCATTTTGGTGTTTTTAAAATTACTGGTGATGGTGGTTATTTCACAAAAGAGTGTAATGTAAGATGAATTTATGAATCTGGTTGACTCTGCGCGTAGTAAGTAGTATTATTTATTTTACTTCATTGAATCTTTGTCGCCTTTGTTGCTTTACATTTCATTCCTACTTGTTTTTCTGGGGTATTGTAATAATGTTCAGAGAGCTTTTGTTGAACAAACGCAGCAACAGGTGATAAGGACGAGTTTTAGTAGTTATCTAGATAAAATGTTTGATCATATCTAAAGTAAAAAAAGAAGGAGGGAAAGCAGACAGTCGTAAAAGTGCAATAATAAAATACATAAAAATATAATGTTTACACTTCCACTGTTTTGTTTAATATTTTTTTCATTTGATGATTAAAACAAGAGTGGGTTACTTTATGTCGGGGCATACTGAGACCACTCAAGGTTTAAGGTTAGGCAAACATTTTTATATGCTGTGTGTATGCTGCCCCATGATTCATTCGTCGTGATAAATGTGTTTTATTTTGCAAACCATTGCAAAGCTATAATAAAAGATTACTGTATTTGGAAATTTTTGTGGACGTGTCGTACTGCTTTTTAAAAAAAACCTTTACTAGATTGAGACTGGATCACAAAAGTCATGATTTTGTAACCTCTCCTTTCGAGCATCAATTTCATTTCACTATTCATTTCCTGCGTATAGAATAGAACTAATGTGTAAAGAATTTTTATATAGTCAAAAGTAAGCTATATATTTATTTTTATATTGTTAAGGTTGTTGTACACATTGTTGAGTAATATTATAATCTACCGCATTCAATTCGTTTTCATTGAACATTTTTTTTCCAGTCAAGAGAGTCACGGACTCATTTACAAGACATGCATCGAGGAACAAGTTGTCCTTACAATTTCATTAAAACTGATGTGTATGAGCATAGATCAATTTGGCAGATACCTAAGTACACGTGAAAAAAAAACTCTTTCCATGTAATGTAATGTATAGAAAAAAACTACGTGAATGAAAATATGTGTATATCGAACCCAAACTTCTCGGAAAAAATAATCTATTTACATTATTTATTGAGAAGGTGCAAGTTCACATTGGCTTGCAAATAAATTCACAAGGAAGGAATGCGATTTAAAGGAAAGGTGTAGATATTTCGTCTAGCAAAACAATGCCAACTCAATTTTCTCAACTTACAACTACTTCGTGAACTGCAGTTTTACCAAATGAGCTGGCCGTCGTGCAATGCACGTATTATGGGTATATAAAGTTAGTTGATATGATGTAAAGTGCAATGCATGATCGTTCATATATTATAATATCATGGCTAAGAAGGCCAGGTAACGAAGATCACGGTTTTCTGTCCAGCGTGGGACTTGAAAGAGAAATGATTCGTGACAAAGTTGAAACGAGTACAATAGTGAGTTATATAACAATGGCTACACAACAAACTCTCTAGTATAGAAAAAAAATATAATAATGAATTGGAAAAATTGCCTGTTTCATCTTTTCGCTTTTTAAATCTCAGATCATCAACACTACACTACACCATACCAGTGCCGATTTTTTTTAGAATATTGTGCTTTTATACAAGTAAATCTGGTCTTGTCTTTTATGTTTATGCTCACAAGTATGGTACGATGTACTACTACTAGTATCAGTACCTATGTATATCAGACCAGGGATTTTTTACTTCATTTATAGTAATAATAGAACAGAGCAGCGCACATTTTAATATAAAAATGTCGTGCAGATGCAATTTCGCAAAACCACAGAGTATTACCATAACCGTCATCTCTTTATCGTCGTGTACAATAAGTTCATTCACCTTACTTTAGTGTGTACTTCCTAAAAATTATGTAGTCATAAAGCACAAAAAAATCTTTAGTTTATGTGTGCTTGGTAAACCTTCCTGTGGGAGTAAAAGAAAATCTTGGACTTTTAGTGCACGTTCTCCATAAAGTCGTAAGAGTCATTTCTTTTTGTCATCATGAAACCAAGTTCACTTGCTGTTTTTATCAAGTTCATGTTGTGTCTAGTATTTAAACTCAGATTTATATTTTCGTACACACAAAACTTTATAATCGCTAAATGGAAAATTCAATATTGATTGATTTTTGAACAATATTATGATTTCTAAGACATTTATTGCACATTGTACAATAAAGCTATATTTCTCTCGCTATCTTTTCGTGCAAAATAAAGCACGCTTTGTTTTCTGGTTTCATTCTTTTCATTTCGAAGTGTTTAGATTTCCGTACTTCCGTCTTCCTCAAATGTTTTATTCTCCGTGGCTTTTGCCAAAAAAAAAGTTTTAAAAATGATTCCGAGTCTGTGTTGGTAAAACTAAAAGGCAAATATATGTAGCTACCGGATGGATGACAATCAAGGAATGACGAATGACAGCAAAGAAAGATGATGATGACAATAACAGTTTACGACGACACTGCAGCATACAAAAAATGAAAAATGTCAGCGTATCCCCAAAACATCACTTTTGCCAACCACCGCTTCATATTAAATTATATTTTCTAGATTAGCTCCTACCGAGAGTGTGTAAAGCATAAAACCAAAATATTATTTGCGCATACAAAGAAAAAAAATACAACAATAGTCATGTGACTTGCTGCAAGAAGATGATGTAAAATGTGAATCCTTTTGTAACATTGCATATTTTTTTTAAAGAGAAGAGAATAGAAACACAATTGAACACAAATGATAATTCTGGGTACAGGGGACAGGACAAAAGAAGTCTTTCCCAAAGATTAATATTTTGTTGATCCAACATCCTGCTGATTTCCCAGCATTTATCCACATCATGCTGGGTTATACCCCATTAAACTGGCCAAGTTGTTGTTGTCCCTGTGAAAAGTACATAAAATATTTATGTCCGCACATTGGATGAAGAAACACCCAAGTTTTACTGTGCGGGAGGCTGGATTCCCTAAGTAGTGCCCAGCAAGTTCTCTACTCATCGTCTCTCGCCGTATACAAGACGTACAGGGAAAGGAAGCTGAAGCTGAGCAAAGTCTGAAAAAGTACATTTTGCATAAGAAAAGAAGTGTCTCAAGAAACAAGCAAATATCTTCTTAAAAACTTATGTGTCTCAAGTAAGATTTGGGAAATTTGAAGAATTATACCAGCAGATTGACAAACCATTCATGTCTCTTCTGTGCGTACTATTTTTTCTTCCATGAAAGTTGTAAGTTAAGTTAAGGGAAAAATGAGCAATGAATATTTTTTACTACCTAGTCCATCTCATTTGTGTCTCTAGTCTTAAAACAGCATTAAAGTTACATCAAAGCTCCAGCAAAAGCAACAATCCCACATTTACATTTGTTTCGTTATATGACATCAGTAGTAATATGGTAGCTAGTTACCTTGAAGCAAAATTTGTAAAAAAAACATTGTATTTTTACATCATTCACATTAAAAACAACTTTACATAGCTCATGAGAATAAAAATGCATTATGCATGAACTACCTGATGTTACACATTGCCTTGTTGTTAAAGTAAAAGCCGTATTTTCATCGTTTACAACAACAGCATGGTCAAATAGTTAGTTATTTTGTTGTGATTGTCAAAAAGACAAACTGATGGAGTTGGTGATTTTTACAATAAGCTGGCGATAATTTTGGGATGGTTCTCTCAACGAAATTAGCAAACAACATACTCCTACCTTTTTAACATGGTCATTTTTCAATAATGTCCACACAGTGCAATGTGTCTTTTCTTAGACTTAAAAAACGTACATGCTTAGTCTATACAAAGCAAAAGGTCGGCAAAGCGAAGATTCAAAAGTGTTAAAAGCAATAGAATACATTGGTGACAAAATGAATTATGGCTTTAGCCAAAAGAAAGACAAAAGATTGGTACACGAGATCATCCTTCTTTTGTAAGATGTTAAGATGTACCACCAAAATAAGAATATGTTTACACAAGTGCGACAAAGAATCAACGCTTTGCTTGTGTGTAAAACCGGCATAGTACAAGTTGTACGCGCATTTTTAAAGTTTGCGTTAAATATTTCGTCAATTTAAAAGTAAAAGAGTAGTAAATCAAGTATCGCTTCAACTAACATTATAGAAAAAATCTTTCAAGTTAATTGTTTTTGAAAAAGGGTAGTAAATTATATGTACATCCCTTGAAATTCAATATTAATTAATTTCAAATTCAATGTGGATTCTAGATGTTTTATTTTGCTAATTAGTAAATTATATCTTAAGATCAAGTTCAGTAAAATTTGATAATTAGAAAAAGATTTTTTTTTTGCATCTGGAAACACGGCTGCATGGTAAAATAACAAGAAAAAAAGTTGATCCGATCGTTGGGAAGCTATTAATTTCTTTGAGAGTCAGTTACACATCATACCTTTCGATCGGCAACCTTTCCCCTATCGCTCTGAATCATGTAGATCAAGTTTACACACATATCACTTAAAACTGCTCTAACCAAGAAAAAAGCAGGCTAATGGACGCACAGTACTTCTATCTCCCGTACACTATTTTCTCTTCTTTACATTCACCATTTCCAAAAACAAACAACAATATGGTTATGAAATCACAAATATTTTTAGGGAAAAAATGCAAAAGGTTATCAACTAAATTTTAAAAAATAATGCAAGGTTCTTCTACTGATTTTCAGAGATTTTCTCAAACAGGGATATTGACATTGCACATTTACTTCTGCAAGTATAATCTGTTAAACGATTTCTGTTTGCAAAATAAAGGTACATCGATCCATTCCATTAAAACATTGTATCATCTTCATGAAGCAAAAGTCAATTTGACCAAAAGCTTACGCTACATACTTGACGATGACGAACTGGAAGTACCTTGTGAAGGGTGTTTGTTGTTGTCTGTTGTACACCTGAACCTAGAAAACAGACTGGAAAATTTCAAAATTGTTGTTCTTCTCCTTTTGATCAACCTTGATGATAAAAATGAAACGAGATGCAAAAATTCTTGCTCTCGTGGCAGTCGTCGTCGTCCTTTTGGATTTATGGTAGCGTATACCTATTTATCTCCGACTTTGCTCGGGCATTACATCGCGTCAAGAAAAAAAACTTGTTCTTTCTCCTCCTGCTTGGTTTACTTTTTAGTAAGATTTTTTGGAAACGACAATGAATCTTTTAAGAAGCGGGGCAACATTTTACTAAATATTCTGCTACTTGTAACAAGTAATATATACCAAAACCAGTAGAATATGCACATATATTACATTTTAATATGGTGCATACCATACTATGATTATGTAAGCACAGAAATTATTCACCTTTGAAATGATTATGCTTCTCCAATAATGTATAATATAGTTTCCCATGCAAATGCGAGTTTTCGTAGACATAATAATGTGTTTGCATTTTTTTCCTATTCTGTTTTTTAATTTACTTTGTTGGTAAATTAATTTCTAAGTTATAGTAAAAAGCAGCCCACATTATGGTACTTGACTTTTGCTGGCTAGCCGGCTAGCCATATTTTTGATCAGTTTGAAATTAACTCATGTGAACAAGGTACATAAAAATATGAGCTAAGACAAAAATCGGCATCTTACTTTTGTAATCCTGTCAGATAACTTGGTAAAAATCTCGCACTTTCTTTCATCTTGACTTGACTTCTTAGTTCTTGTTGTGATTATTGTAAACTAATGTTGTACCGCTCGCATTAATAATTACTTAAACATCAAACAAAGCACCACCTTCTTGTATGGCAAATAAAGCAATGCACACATATTGCAATGAAGTCAATTGAGAATTTTAATCGAATCCGGGTTTAAACTTTGATACACAATTTGGGTAAAAGACATAAGTAATCTGGGATCAGCAAATCAGTGTTGGTTATATCATTGTCCGTTGTTGCTTCATTCTCTGGCTACAGTTTTGATGATCCTAGTCAATAGCCGTCCATATTCACAATTCTCCATCCATTTTGTAATCAGTGGTTAGCCGTATCCCTGCCAAAATGCTCTGATACATAAAGCAACAACGAGCGTTGCAAAAAATGTGATACACACACCAGAAACTATGTGATCTTCCTTTAAAAAAACAGAGGACACGGAAAGCGCTACTACAAGAACAGCTATTAGCATTAACAGGTGGGGTGAGATTAGGATTATCCCTTCAATCCAGCCTGGTCCTGACATTTTACTCGACCTATTTAAGTTAAACATAAATGAAAGTGGCATTTGCAGGGTATAATAAACAGTGATTATGCCAATTTGTCATAAAGAATTGAAAATTTTACCTTGATATTTTTTAAGGTTAATATTAGTTCTCTGGCAGGATTTGGTAGTAGAGCTATCAAGTTTATTGCCAAAAAAGAGTGACTGTTGTTCTACCGTTGTTAACCCTTTTCTTTATTCTTGTCTTCGCCTTCGACTGTATAATTTGCTTAGTATACGTACGATTTTTACTGACCACTGATCATTATAAAATGTTGATGATTATGATAATTTGAGCTTGTGCTTAAAGCATATAGCACGCTTATTGAAGGCACAGATTTGTTGCTGCGGAAGGTATGACGATGTGGAGAGGAGGGAGAGTGATTGACAGAAAAAAATGAATTACTACGATAATTTAGCATTTATTTATAGACGGCTTGATAACTTTTTTGCAATTGAAACAATTTTGACGTTGGATGGAGGTAAATACTTGGCTGTCTTGTGAATTTCTTGTTATGTTGTTATATCTGTCAAATTACTTCATAAAAATTACTATGATTACTTTATGAGTTTATTTTATGGCCATCATAATGCAAATATTATTTGAGAGATAAGACTAATTTGACCATGGTGACTTTTAAGCTTTATACTAGTGTACCTAATAACCATTATCACAAACTTTGATGTTGCTTTGCACAAAGAATGTTTTGCATGGTCAACTCTAAAGTATGTGGTGAACGATTTAAAATGGAGGGGCCAGGCATATTGTTACCTGTCATGTTATAATGACAGCTAAATACAAAAAAGTATAGGGTTTTAGCTTTTATATTTATTTTGTAACCCTAAACGATTTAAGGACTTTGTTCAGTTTGTCTGTCTGCCCACGAATATGAACTCTAGTGGCTTCACTCGATACTTTTGTGAACATGATTTATGTGATGTGACTACTTTTACATTTTCTTTAGCTCGGCTACAGAAATATTTCGCTTATGTTTTTGGGCCTTCGATTTTGATTTTTACCATGTATTTTATTTTTCAGAGATTCTACATCCAACCTTTTGCATCATGGCTAATATTTTGATAACATATTTTGTGTAAAAATCGACAATGAAATGGCAAATAAAATGTTCATTTAGTTCTGTTCAACTACATTGCTTAATGGTGCAGATTTTACGATGCAAAATCACGAAAACTCCCATGTGTCCGCTTATTTTATCGGAACACATTTTTTTTTGCTTTAAAGAATATTTAAATGTGGACAAAAAAGATTTTCGCCTTTTGTTCATTCTCTAATATCATGAATTACTGCTTGCTATCGTGTCATATTGTATGCAGCAAGGAAACAGAATCGTACTACTATTTTAATAAATGTACAACGGTAACAAGAAAAAAATAGCAATTTTGATAATTGTAATGTTGGAGAAGATGAGCTTTAAAATGAATAGTTACACAGAGTGTAGTTCAGTCAAATAATAATAGAAAGTAGTACTTACAAAGCAGAACAGAGAGCATAAAAAACACCTAATAACAATAACTAAACTCATGCATCTGAATCTCTGCTTTTTTATAGTACAAAATGATAATAGAGCAATAAAAAAAAGAAAATTTCTGTATATTGACAGTCTGGTTTTTATACTTTATTGTCATTCATTTTTGTAAACTTTTATTTTTTTGGTTTTTCAGTATTCAAACGGAATCACGAATTGGGTCACCCATATTCAACACCAAATATCGGCTTTTCAAAGGTAAGCATTGTTGGCATTTCTCATTGTTATTATTTGTGTAGTGTTCATGAAGGGTAGTGAACAAATTGAAGCAGTTTTTTAATGTGTGGGCGTAGTGGTATGGTGGTGGGTTGATGTACAGTCCCATCTTTTTATTTTATTTGCTCAAAGTGTCTTTAGGTAAATTATATGCACCAGCTTTGGCGCTTGACCACCGCCATTTGAAGAGCATCTCATCTAGTTTCATGAAAGTACAACTGACAACGAGCACAAAAAAAATGTATACAAACATCTTCGTAGATTTATTGTTAAGCTGTTTACTGTAGTCATTTTAGTTAAGTTTTTGTCAATATAAGTTATAAGAGCGCCGCTCAAGAACGCTGCCGCTGCCCTGTTTGATTTATATATCACATCAGACCATAAATGTGGATTCAGCGTTACGCGGGCGGGCGCTTGAACAAGCTTTAAAAATAATGCATCCATTTACACATGCTAATGAGCAATGAGTAGACATAAACAAAAAAACATGTTTAAGAAGCTCTTTGAAGTACACATGAAATGAAATCTTTGCTGGAATCTTTTAAATTTGATGGAACTGAAGCGATGTTCTTAACATGCATATGTGTAAAAACGTGTTACTTTTATTCCACAAGTTTGCTTGAAAGCCCTTTCCCAAAGTATACTTAGATCGGTTTCTTTTTACTCTTATTGCATCGGTTCATTTCATAGTATCGGCATTCGTCAATCAAACGATGTGTGAATGAAACAGAAATGATAAATGTTAATATTTTGATTTTATGATGTTAGTATACCTCCAAAGGAAAAAAAGAGATCATCATCAGCAGCAGCAGCGTTCAAGATGAAAATGTTCTTTGTATACAGACAACTGAAAGATTCATTTTTTCCTTAAAGCAAGTTCCTATCATATCTTTCCTCTAACTTTGTTCATAATCATAACATTTGGTGTGTGTTGAAGATGATGCGTCGTCGAAGACGGAAAGGAAAAGAAGGGTGATTGGTGATGGTAGCTCACGAATCACGAACTTTATTGGCACCAGTGACAGCTTCCCTACCAACTTGGTTGATTACTCTTGCCATTTAAGAGTGGTGAGGCTGAGGCTGTGTGCGCTGTATTATTGCGGTTATGTGGGCATGTTGTGTGCATTTTCCACTGACTGCACTTTTATATTTTGTATCTACCTTCAATAATCCACATTTGCAGACAAGAACTTTTTGCATAATACATATTACATTATATTAAGTGTCTGTATCGCCTGCAGATGAAATGAAATTTGAAAGATGATAACTTCATCTTGTTATGGTTGTGTTGGCGTAGTAGAGAAAATGATTGGATTTTTTTGAATTCAGATTTTCATGTAATGCTTAATGAAGACTTTTCAAGGGATAACAATGTAATATATGCTATTCTAGACAGATTACTACAAACTGTAAGTTCAACTCGTTATTACTTCATGTTATATGCACAGAAGTTTTCCTTTTATAATTTTGTAAACTATATGAACATATTGTGTACATGGATTTGTCGTGCAAAAATGCGTGTTCAAATAATAACATCTTCATTGATATTAGGACTTCTCATCAAAAGTAGCCGTATTGATTAATTTTGTAGGAACAGCCGCGCAGGACAGTAGTTGAAAAACAGACAGGGGTAATAATGCATACAACCAAAATGAATATTAGACATGTACACTTTGTGTGAAGAATGGGAGGAAGGATAAAAGACAAAGTAATAGTTTTCAGTCTGTCACCTGTCAATGATTCCATTGCTACCTGAATTAAAATTCTAAAGCATATGTGTGCAATGTGCATATATGTATGCGGTATAATGTGCCACATAAATCCGAAAGAATAAATTATCATATAAATTGAACTGCACACCAGCACACCTTCTTTCTTAACAAATATTTGACAAGATGACATAAGTAATTTACATAGCTCGACAGTGTTACTTGGATGGACGAGAGTGAGATCAAGAAATGTACAAATTAGTGTTCCACGTTATAATATTCTGTTGGATTGGTCGGCTCTTGCTTTTGGTTTTACTGATGTATCAATACATCGATGAATATGCGCAAAGCAAATACCCGAATCGAGAAAGCAGTCTTGCATTTAAAATCACAGAAATATTGGATACTATTAGTGTATTGTGCTAAAATGAATTTTCCGATTTACACTTAAATGACAAACCAATTCCACATGTATTTCATGTATCAAATAATAT
>JAQIWN010005031.1:0-10410 GCA_034699025.1 Entomobrya cf. arborea Gr-Col-00668 | reverse complement strand
CCCATACCTACTAGATTTTGTGAGTGAACGTAGTTCACTATGGCGCCTTTTTACTGTAGATGGCCTTTACTAGTATTGTATAACATATTACAATGTACAACAATGTATCAGCAACACTTCCTACATCTTCACAAAAAACATTTCTCGAAATATATATATACTTCCTCTCCATACCTTCAATAAGTACATGAACTTAAGCAAGGCAAGGTAAGGATGCAAGTGTGTAATATTGAGTAAAACCTGCCGTGCCTTGGAACATTTCGTCATATTTTTCATCTTGAGAACTTGGGAAAATGAAATTGAGAGTGTAGTGCAGAGAAGGATACTGAAAATTTCGACTTCAAAGAGAGATGCCCAGAGAGAGAATGTAGTTTAGACTGAAATGCCCAGCACAAAACAAAAAGAACATGCTTTTAGGTAGGTACTACTATTTTTATGAATATAATATATTTGAAATTCTGTGGTAAGATAGGAGGATTTTCTCTTGTCATTCAACTACCCTGTGCATTAACATCGTCATCATCATCACTTCCTATCGCTTTAACACACAGACAGACACAGAGATGCAAACTAAACCCATGCTTGTTCTCCACCATCCACTGACTGGACTGGAAGCTAGAATATATTGTGCTGTATATATGCAATGCAAACTAATATTACTATGTGTATATTTTTATAAAGAGTTTTGAAAGAGAAAAACTCTCTTTATGATGATGTACATATTATACTTCTTAATATTGTGTGTGTGTGTGTGTTTGGGGGAGCAGGACTTGACGGGTAGAGATAAGTAACTAAAAAGAGACCAAATGAAATTTTGGATAATTACATATATATTTCACAGGTATGAAAAATATATAGATCTCGCCTCGTTTTTTAAAGTTAAAATGTGAGCAAGAGTACCAAATGTCTCTTTTTAAACATTATAAAATTCTGCTGCTGGAGAAGTAAAAAAAAGTTCTGAGTGTTAAAATAATTGAGAATATTTGCTTTCCATTTCATTGCTTCTTCCTCTTCTGAAACTGGGTATATTAGAATGTAAAATAGTTCTTGGAGATGGAAAAAGACGACAGATGTTGATTGTGGCTGAATATTTATACATACATATTATTACCACATTATTACATCAAGATCTTCCTACTTTTATGGGAAATTACAATATATACTGGACAGAGAGACGAGAGAACATTGAAAGTTAAATGTTCTGTTGATAAATATATAATGCATGTTAAAAGCACTATATTTCCACTACCTCGGTATTCTAGAGATTTGAGATGATGTTCGGGTAAAAAGAGAGATGCTCAAATGAGAGATTCTTGTGTTATGTGTGCAAACATGTAAATTTAAATTAATAGGTAGTTTGTGTGCCCGGTCTGTCCTATTAGTTCTACTTACATTGGCTTAACTTAAAATAGCGAACGCTTCCAATCCAGTAATTATGGACTAAGTCTAAAATGCTGTGCGAAGAAAGTCAAGTTCCGGTCATGTCAGTTTGTCTATAAAATCAAAATGTAGCGTTTTATTGTAATTAGTGCGGAAAGTGTGAGGAGTGGGACTATAGTTAATAGTGACATGGAATTATAAACAAAAATGGAATATATCAAAAAACATGTAATGGTTCTCTTTTGACAGTATTTTTAAAATGGAGACTAAAACAATGTTTGTGAAGTACTCACGAAATCTAGAAGTGAAAATCCTTCTGATTTCGATGGGGCTGTTTTAACTAGTTAAATGTAACACAGAATGTCGAAAGAAATGTTGGGTGGTTGCTGTGTTTGTTCGGATGATCGGGGTTGGCCCGAAAATCCACTCGTTTATTGTGATGGATCAGGATGCAATGTTGCTGTTCATCAAGGTACACTTAAATGAATTTCGATTTAAAAAAAGAGTAATGTGACTACATTTATTGTAACCTTAATGAATAATATTATGAAATTTTAGCCTGTTATGGCATCGTCACTGTACCCTCAGGACCTTGGTTCTGCCGCAAATGTGAATTAAATGAAAGACCGGTAAGTGGAATATATTTGAGAAAGTGATTGTATATTTTTCAGACGAATATTAGTACTTCTTGCTAAATAGTAATTCTTTAATGCAGCGTTGTGAGCTGTGCCCCAGCAAAGAGGGCGCCTTCAAGAAAACAGATCAGAATTCATGGGCACACGTTGTCTGTGCATTGTATATACCGGAAGTACGTTTTGGAAATGTGACCACTATGGAGCCTATCCTTATCTCACTGATTCCACAAGAAAGATTTAATAAAACGTGTTGCCTCTGTGAGGAAAGTACACGTGGGGCAAGTAAGGCCAACTATGGGGCCTGCATGCAATGTAATAAAGCAGGATGTCGGTCAACGTTTCACGTGACATGTGCCCAAATGTTGGGACTACTTTGCGAGGAGGCAGGGAATATGATGGATAACGTTAAATACTGTGGCTATTGTCAGCATCATTATGCTAAATTGGTTAGGTTTAAGGAAACAATGCATATATTACATATATTTTATAAATTCAAATCTTGTTCGTTGGGGCATCATGATAATCTAGTTTTTCTCTTTTGGAAAATTTAATAACAGAAGGCTACAAGGCATGTAAAAATAATTCCTCCATATCGCCCCGTACCCTCCAGCAACTCTCGATCAGTTTCTCCGGCAGCTTCTCCAGAGAAGTCGTCACATGGTCAAAATACCAAGTCGTCTGGTGGCAGCAGTGCATCAGCAGATGATGCTAAAACAGGTAGCACAAGTACACCTGCACATTCAGGTCCTGGAACTACACCTCAGACTCCCTCTGGTGAAGGTGGAAAGACAAACAATAACATAAGTCCTGACATAAACTCTTCGTGTTCATCTAAAACTAATAACAAGAATGCTGGAAAGAAAGGGAGTAGCTATCATGGAGCGAGTGGAAATAAAACTGCTAATACTAACTTGCTTGATAATAAAAATGGAAACACGTCTGCAGCCCCACGTAATTATTTTATTAATCTTTAATAAGAGCACTAACATTTTTGAAATTGCATAAAATTTCATGCTTTAAAACATATTGAAACGTTGAATCAAACTGGAATGGGTTAATGGGATAGTGGTAGATTTAAGAGACTTGGGATTGGGATTTTTGGGATGCAACATATTTTGACAGGGTTTTCGGGATATTACATTTTTATGGATACAACAATTTTGCCTAAAATGTAGCACATCTGATATGTTATCTTTTTTGGGTATCTGATATGTTATCCTTTTTCCAAGTTGAACCTCTGAATGAACTGACTGAAACAGTTTTTAGTATTGGGATGAATGATGAGTGGCTTTATGAAGATGAATAGTACATATTTTCGATGTTATTGAAGTAATTGCTGTTAGTTTTATTCATGTGGGCCAATTGTTTATTCTTTGATCATAGATGATAGTAACAAAACTGATGTAAAAGGAAAAGGTCACGGTCATGGTAAAAATACAACACCAGATTCAGATCATCCTCCAGCGCGTGTTGAAGACAACCTAACAGTAAAACTAGAACGTTTAGAGGAGAAGGGAGCAGGCAAACCTGGCTTTTGTAATAAAAAGGATTTCAGTACAATCCAATTAAAGGAGGTTGTGACTGCTGCGTTGGATCGCCCCATAACGAATTCACCCGGTTCCAAATTTGACCACTCATCATCCAGCTTGACAAGCGGTTTAGATGGGCCATCGTCTTCTATAACACCCACAGGGCCATCAAGTCACGGAAGTGGTCGTCACTCTCATGGACACACGGCTAAATTAGCCCCACCAGATATCAAGCCAGACGTCACATTGACACCCATTCCAATGAAGCCAAATAGTTCAACACGACATAGTTCATCTAAGGATGACGAAAGAGAACTTGGTGACAGAGAAACCGTTAGCTTATCCAAGTCTCCAGGTGCTAACTTGCCATTCCATCACTCATTTGGTGCTCCTCCAAAGTTACAAAATCAGCAAGTGTCACCAGATATTTCAGATGCAGCATCTTCTAAAGGAAATAAACCACCAGAACTGACACAAGAGGATGTTCCAGCGTTGGACAAGACTTCCTCTGGGCCACCATCAAAACGTGCTCGGTATGGCTTCGGGTATCTACGAATGAATTATACGCCAATTATCTTTTCGTAATAATCGTAAGCAATTTCCATTTAAACTAATGTCATGTTTCTTTACAACTTAGCGGAATGAGTCGAGATGACGAACGAGAACGTGAGTTACGAAGGACACCAACAAAAGGGAGGGGTGGAAGACGTGGCTCTACAACTGGCAGTTATTCTCGAAGAGGGGACGCCACCAGTGCTGTAGCATTCGTGGATGATAGTTCGTTTGATGAAATCATTGAAGCAAACGGTTCTACTACAAACGGTTCCACTGAAAGTAAGTTGTCAACTTTTGCTGCTACCAAAAGTTAATTTAGTGTGGGTGCATACTAAAATTTATTTCCTGGATTAGGCTCATCTCGAGGAGGTCGACAAGCAGCCGGAAGGAAGAATGGTACTGTACCTTCTGTCAGTACTCGGAGTAGTAATAACAATGCTCTTAATGCGTTAGCTAATGCTACTGCCAACGCCGTGACGCCAAGTAGTAAACCCGCTGAGGATCCCCCAGCCCCAACACTTAGCCAGTTAGCAAAATCTGGTCAACTGGGAGGAGAAACTCCTCCAGTTGGACTTGCACCACATATGTTTGGTAACGCGCTGAATCCATCATCATCTATGGCCATGAAAATGGTGGACACTTTGAGCGAGGAGATGGAAGCTGTTGTTGCAGCCGGTGGAGTGCCTGAAGTAGTAGCTCCTGTGCAGACACCTCTAGTTGGAATATCGTTACCGGGGGTCAACAAACCTTCTATTGCATCTACAGGTAAGCTTTCATATTTATATCCCAGCCTTTGCACAAGTATTCAATTTAATATCAATATGGCGGTATTAAAACGAGTAAATTTGTAGCATTGCAATGCCTTTACTTTAAGCGTGTTATGGCATTAATATTTATAATTCTGTTTGTGATGTGACCAGACATTTTTCTCATATTGCCCCATTACCTAATGAACAATAAATCAATTAGTTTTACAACATTCTGCTTTCTAATCATTTGCAGGAAATTCACAAGCATCATCCAGCAGCAGTACTTCTTCAGGGGCTATTGTAGCACCACCTCAAACCTTGGAACAATTGCTAGAACGCCAGTGGGAGCAAGGATCCCAATTTCTCATGGAACAAGCCCAACATTTGGATATAGCACAACTTCTTTCCTGCTTGAATCAATTGAAACAAGATAACAAGGCTCTGGAAGAACATGTCCAGAGTTTAATTCAAAGACGCGATCAGTTAACCGCTATTAATGCCCGACTCAACATACCTCTCGGTAGTTCCTCGGCTCTTGGTTCTTTGGGAGGTGCATTTGGGGGAGGAGTAGGAGGAGCTAATAACAACGCTCACCATAATGGTTATGCAATTAATCAGAGCACACCATCTCCCAATGTCCATCCTCATTCTCATGGTCCACCTGGACAGGGCCCAAAGAACCATCCTGTTGCTAATCCTGCACCCTCTCCGCAACAACATGAACACGTTGCTGCTTCTCATGGTCGTGAAAGGAGCAATTACAATCTTTCTGATCTACCAAGTGCGAACAAATTCTGAAAAAAATGTTGTAATTGTTAATGTTTCTTCGGTGAATAAGTATCGATTCCAAACATTTGCGTCTATTATTGTAGGTGGCAGAGCAGAACTCGTAGTAACTCACTCATCGCAAGGTGGGGGAATGCATCCAGGTCATCCAAATCATGGGCCACCACCATCACACCCAAGCAATCACAGATCACAAATGATGAATTCCTCTTATAATTCATATGGGTCACATCCGGTTCCAGTTGTTACATCTCTCTCGTCACCTCACTCTCATCAACCAAATCATCCTCCATCAAGAGATGGGCGTTAAATATTATCTATACATTTATAATCCTTTTTTTACCAGACATCTCAAATACATTTTTTTATTCATTTAAAATCGAATTGTTCTCAAAAACAATCATGTTACCACCAGTATTTTGAAAACATCACAGAAATTTTGTTTCTAGTACTCTCAGGGAACTTAAATACTTACAAAGAGATGCATAATATCTAATGATCTCCGTAAAGTTACTGCATTTTTTACTTTTTAGTTTGAAGTTTTTTAAAAACATTTCCCAAACTTGTGTCTTGATGGCTTACAAACTTTACCCACCCAAGTTAATATTTCCAATCATTAAGCCTACTACTAATTTCTAATTAGAAAATTTATAGGATGGGCATTAACGATTATCGTTTTCCCAGAAATAGTGAAATTCTGTAATGGAATTTTATTGGCTGCTAATTAACACCCACCAAAAAGGTAGTAGCAAAGCAGCCCACTGGGGCACCTTGCAACAACCGTAAAAACAGCAGCACAACGACGCAAAATTAATTTATAATTAACTAAACCTGAAAACTACTAAATTTTGCGCATGTTCAAAATATTTGTGCAGCTATCGGTTCCGCCGGATCGATTTTTTTTTCAATTTGAAAGATGTTGAAAATTTATCTCATTGAAAAAAGATAAACATATGGAATGAATAAAATTGATTATTTAAAAGCTCTTCCATGAGTCTTATATCCTAGAGTTTTCTAGCAGCATATGAATTGGATATCTCGAACCGTTGTGTGGTGGTAGGAGTACTGTGAACCATTAAGATCATCACAATGGAATAACAATTTATATATGTTACTTCGTTATTTTGTATGACTGTTGTATATTTTGACTGTAAATAATGTATCGTCATATCGTGATGTACATTGTATGTAGTAGTGACAAACTGTTTTATAAATTAAAAAATGGTTTGCACATAGGTAACTTTTTGGTGACTTTTTTTAGAAAGATGATTTTTCACATCACGACATTTGATATCCTGATTTTTAGCTTTAGAAAGGTTTAGGATAGTTTACGTTTAAGCTCTAGAATTTTTATTGCCATGTACTGAAATGTGTTCATAATATGTAGTTGTTTATTAAAAGTTGATGCTTTTTGTATTTGTAACAGTTTATTAATGAAATACTTTTCATCAGTAAATTTTCTACATACCTATGTATATGGTATATGTAGCTGAGTGGAAGTTTATAAGAGAATGTTACTGTCCTGTTTATCTTGTATGAATAAAAGTTAAACATTGCTTTAATAATAATTTTTACGGTTGGTTTTCCGTTTCCTTTCAATAATTTCAAGGTGGTAATTACCATAATATTGCATACTTATTTGTTCCAAGCATTATTTAGCATTTTTAAGTTTTCCTTTTTTTACAGTTTAACCAATTTGAGTCCAGTGTTAGTTTCAAAATGTTTGTGACAGACGCTATCGCTATAAATAATCATATCCGACGACTGTCATACAAATGAATTCATGCGCTACACATGACACTCAGTCACTGTTTTGTATACCATCGATTATAATGAAATGCATTGCTTTTTCACGAACCCATTCACTATCATCATTCATTCATCATTTAGTATTTTGCAAGTTGGAATCAGTTTTCTTATAATTAGATGTAGGGTAGACAATGGTTGTAAATTTTTAACACGTATTTAACAAATCACAATGCATACCATCTTTTGTTTTATGAATGCATGCTTGCCTGACACTAGTAGAAACTGATAATAGACATCGTCATTGAGATGGCATATTATTTGTGTTCATCGCACAGAAAGAATAAACCCTTGGCATTTACAACAAAGGATGATGATTTCAAAGACAATATTTAGTGCTCATTAGGGGTTCAGTTAATTGGAGTAGGTTAAATAGGTAAATACGGTTCAATATATTGTTTTTTTTTAATGGTTGGCATCATTCACCTTACCAGTGTGATTTGTGGGTATCTTAAAATGCATTACGCATTCTGTGTTCAGCTTAGCTTAATGATAAGTCGTATTGCATTGCACTCGTTCTTCGGGGAATAAAGTTAAAGGAAGTTAAAGATCGATAATAAGTATTAGTGTATTTTAAATATGTACAAACAATTTTTCATACATCGTAATCATAAGTACCACATATTTGAAACTATGACCTTAAAAGCAAATATTGTACCCCAACATTTGAAAAAATGTCCAGTAGAAAGAATCGTTTGCACAAAACATAACACTTTTGCACAATTTCGAGATCTTTAGATTAAGCCTTATTTATACTCATTTGTCATGCCATACAGTTATACACAGTGTCAGTGTATTAAAAAGAAAAGTATGACTTTTCATTTCTATATAATCTACAACAGTGCAAAGGTTGTTGTTTGCAGCATAAATATAATGAATAATCAAGATCATCTACTTTGAATCCGAAGAAGCATCAATTTATAATTTACAAATTGATTGAACCAGTTTAAACCATGTTTTATTAAACTAGATAAGGCCTACTTATTTGCATGCATTAAAGTTATTACTTTTATGTTATATACTCATTTATAATTTAAAACAGCCATATTGTACATATGTAATGATAATGAATATATGTATTTAATTTAAACTCATCTACTTTTTCTTTACCCTTTTGAAGGATTTATCTTTGTTTGTTTTGCTTTCAATTATTTCCTGATGCATCTGTTGCATTTCTAGGTTGAACCTCGCCATTTCTTGATTATCAACAACAGTTTATTTTTGACGGTTGCTACAAAACAAGCTAAACTGTTACAAACATCGCACAGTTCATCTATAAATGTGTATGTGTGGCGAAACATGGTAATAATCACAACGCGCATGTGTAGATGATGCAGTTTTTGCATTCATTGATTACTTAAACGGTAAAAATACGCACTTAATATACCACAAAATGTATAAGCGTTATTTCCTCATTTGGGGCTAATAAGTAAACTTTAGTAAACTTATTCAAGCCGTAGTAGTGAATTTGCAACCCATGTTTGCATACACCAACGCCGCCATACACCATAAAATGCTCTACAATTTGCTAATCATCATTAAGGACCAAAAAACTGAGCTAAAATGAAGAGCAATTCATTTGTAAAAATAGTATCATGTATGTCTACTGAATGTTAAATATGCGCACGCATTGTAACCAATTGGCAATAAAAGGTTTTCAGCGGCAGACAGTGAGCCACCACCGTTCTTTTGACTCTTCTACAATAAAGTATCATGATGATGATCAGCAATGTATATTTTTTTACCCACAATGGGCAAAATTTCGTGAGATTGTTCCACCAGCCTAATTCTTTTAGTGCTCTTAGCATACCATTTTCCCATAATAATAGTAAATCACAAAATCACATCAAAGGAATGTGTTACACGGATTCACAGGAGAGGACAGAAATAGCCAAATCTAGGGGAAATTGTTGAAGAGAAAAAATGCATCCTTTTGTTATAATGAATTGCTGTGAAATCAAGAAGATTCTAAAAAATCAACAATGTTTATTTAAAGAAGGAAAGGGTTGTTGATTGTTAGTCTTCATTTATCATCATCATCAACTTTTAATGGTGAATGTGTATATTTTTGTCACTCATTTTGTTCGATATGATTATTGCCTGTCAGTCAGTCTTTTGAGACTTGTGTAAAAATTTACTACATTTTCCAAACTAAGCAAACCAGGAACACATGGTGCCTGGTGTGCTCTCAAACCTTTTGAATGGATGCATTGTTAAAGTTTTAATTGCAAACTAGTAGCAAAAATGCTCGGAAAAATGCTGCTTTTATACGAAGGACGAAGAATAATTTGTTATTCATAATGACGAAGATGCATTCTGTACCGTCGTAACATTGTATTATATTATTTTGGTGATTGAGGATTTGTCTCATTCTTTTTCAGGTCTATTTTAATCTGCAGCTACGAACATGGAGACGTTCATTTCCAAATTTTTTTCCGACGTAAAACATTAAAATTTTCCTTACCTTTCCGGCCAATGATATTCTCAACAAAAATTGGGCAACGCACAAGTTTGCACGAGAAACATAAATGCCATTCAACCTCCTTGCATGAGCAATTAACTTTTTATGACCGTAAATTACATTCCCAAAAGTAATAGAAAGGCAATTTTCAACCAATATTGGACATTCTTTAGACTAGAGTTATTGACAAAGCTAAATGGTGACAGGTTGCGTAAATATTTCTATTTTTAAAGCTGACAATTATTTGCAATCACAATCGTGAGCTAAATAACATAGCATACAACATTTAAATCCGCACAAAAATTATTTTCGGGAACAATTACATTTATAACATCATTTCGAAATATACAATTTAAAGATGCAAATACAACCTATTAAAGAGGCAATTTCCCACCTAATAATTCAGAAAATTTTAAATGTATTTTCCACAATCCTAATACGGAAAAACAATTAAACCGATTTCCTCACTTTACATCTTGTTGTTTTACCTGAGATTTTGTTATACCGAT
>JAQIWN010005030.1:0-10410 GCA_034699025.1 Entomobrya cf. arborea Gr-Col-00668 | reverse complement strand
ATATTTTGATCTGCTCCCTTATGAGCTTCAGCGTTTGCAATAGCTTTTCCTCCACTTGTATCAACGGTTTGTAATACGGCTGCCCTTTTAGCAATGGCAGATGCTACGGCAGTGCCAGTGTTCATGTTAGCTTTGGAAGCTACCTTTTGTACAGTATTTCCAGTTCCTGCAATAGGGTGGACAGCTGGAGCAGGAGCAGGGTCGCCTCCATGTGTGGGAGGAGGAACAGATTCACCTCCATGTCCAGGAGCTGGAACGGGTACGGGTGACGATGTGGGTTCTGGGACAACAACAGGGTTTTCTGTTACTTGTGGTGGAGGTGGAAGCTCTGAACCTCCTCCAGAAGCAGGAGCACCACCTAAAACATGGTCTTCTTGAGGACGAATCCTACTCTCAGGAACTGGAACTACTGGAGGTAACTGGTGAGCATTGGTAAGAATGGGTTCAGCTAATCCCTCGGAAGGTTTTTCTGGGATGATTTCAGGCGTGGGTGGATCATTGCTGCTTTTTGCAGCTGCAGCGGTCTTAATACTTCCGTCAGCGTTAACTTTAGAGGAGGCGGCTGCTTCGGAGACTGCACGACGAGTGCGGTTGTGGGTGTGGTGTTCAGGGATCTTTCCTCCGAGAAGCCTTTCAATTTGTTCTTCCAAAACCTTTGTGATTTGAACTTGGATTCTGTCTAGGTCAGCAACTCCACAATCCTGTTTCGCCGCTACAAATAATTTTTATAATTATGAAATTCAATATATTCGTCGGATTCCTTAGTTTTGGGGCATTGTGAGAAGTTTAATAAAAATTATCTTACGGTGGCGTAATACAGATTCCGATGTGGTATTATGCTTTGGTGGATCCACAAGAAGAGTTTCGTTCTTTTTTGGTTCTGAAGCATTAATTAAATGGATGCTAATTAAATTATGGCAAGTTTTATAAGTTCTGTTGTGCAATATGTAGTTCTTTTAAATTCCTTACCATCCTTTACTGGGCCAGCCTGTGTGGCAGCCACAAGTAATGCAACGACAAATATGCTCTTCATTTCAACTGACTAGAAAAATTAATTATTATTGAGGAAATGTTTTCTTGTACTGATTTTTTGGAGAAAATGCAACATGCTTTTATACACCCGTGTGTTTTATGCTTGTCAATTATGAAAGAGTTTGGTAAAGGTCCATAATTAGTGAACAATGCAGTTTTTCAACTCATTTAGTAGCTTACATAGTAAATTCGAATTTATTTATTTCTGACAGGTAGGATACAGTAGTTAACATTATCTTCATGATAAGATTGTATAGGCAAACGGAAATATGAATCAGTATGATGAGTCATGAGACAGTCTCATGTCAGAAGCCGTCATCACCATCAGAATTAAATCTTGCGCATGCAATCACAAAGTGACGAACAATGATGATAACAACGCTAATAGGTAGAAAGGTACATAGCAAAATAGCTGGAAATTAATGAGGAAAACATGGACAAAAATAAAATGTTAGTTTTGTTGTTCAGTGCACTCTGGTAATTTGTAATTAAGCTTAGCTGGTGGCGAGACGGTTTATAATGCTGTGCTGCTGGCGTTAATGATACGATGCGCGGTGAATTTATCAAAATAAATATGCTTGCTTAGAAAATGTTAGCAGAGATAAATAAGTTAATTGGCTTAGTTTTCGTATTCGTCATAATCGTTATTATCCTGAAGTGATTTGGAGGTTAGCATAGAGTAAAGTCTGTATCCTGCAGAGTTGGTGGAAGGGCGTTTATCCATTAGCTATTTCCTACGTCCGGCATCGTTCATGACCTTGGGAAGACCCAAAATGGAATTTATAAGTTCGGAATTTCTCTTCTGCTGAGTATTAGGTCCCCAGGGAAGTCCACCCATGTAACCAAATGGAGAAATGCGGCGAGCCTTCAGATATCTTTCCACTATTTGTGCTGCGCTCTGTTAATGGATAAAAAATACAGAAAATACTTAAAGCACTAGAACAAAGTCAAGTCAATGTTTTATTAAATAATTGTCCTTTCTTACTTCCTTTAGATCTCCCTCAGGATCGAGATCTTGGTTGGCAAAACACCCCGAGAAAGTGATCGAAATCACGATAGCTAGTACGGTAAACAACAACCACAAACACTTCATTTTTGTGAGGGTAAAAAATTAACGATTTTTTAAAGTTCAAAAGGAAATCAGTAAAAAACTGAATTTTATTCGTAAGAAATGGGCAATATTAAAAGAAGAATTGAAAGGTTGTGGTAATCAGTTTGAAAACGACTTATAAAATGAGGTGATTAATGTTAGGCTTCTTGTCTTTTTATAGGACGAACCAATTTTTTTTCTTACTGCACCTTATATTCGGGAGAAAGTTTTTTAATGTAAGTATTATGGATAAATATTGGCATTAATCGTTGGCATCCAAGTGCGTTAGATGAAGTTAGGATATTTGAATATTGGATAGTATGTATCAGTAGGGCTAAAATAAATTGCTAGACACATTTTTATACACATAATTAGGTACATTGGAGCATGAAATGATTTAAATGAATGCTCATCTGGAAGTGACAGGTTATTTCATTTATGAAGAAATTAGAAAACTACAAGACACAGAACCACAATCTCATCTCTATTCTTCATCAATGTAGAAGTAAAAGTGTATCTGTTACATTTTTTTATGTACCAAAGTGGGCTGTTTGTTACATATTTTATTTTGGTTTGTGAAGCCCACCATGTTTGTGGTCATGTTTTTGCGTTACGCGAATTTATATACCACTCATTTGTTTCTTTCTCCAAACGTAACGCAATAACTCTAGCCATCCAAACGGAAAGTGTACAAGATGGTGGGAAGTGTTGTTGGATTGAAACATTTCTGGATATTGAAATTGAAAAGGGGATCTCCGGTAGTTTCGCACAATCCTCGTTTCCCACGATCCCCGTTTCCCACAATTTCCAAGCTTTCTCATGGAATTCAAGTGTCATAAAAAAATCTTGATTTTAAAGTATTTTTAAACCTAACTTAACCTAAATAAAATTAACAAAATTATAGTTTTATGTATAAATATGAAAAGTAAATGGTGTAAGACTTCGATTCTCTGATACTTTCGCATTGAATACACACCGAATTCGATGTAATAACTTTCTCTTGAAAATTGTGGGAAACGGCGGGACCCGTGAAAAGAGACGAGGTGGGGGTGGTAAAACAGATACTATAATTTTAGGGTATGGCATCCTTATTTTTGCAGAATATAGTTGTAGGTGAAAGTAAATTGGATTTTCAGAAAAATCGCGTGTTTATGCATCTATAAGCAATTTATACCAGTAAATTGAAAATTTAAATTAGTACCAGAGAAGTATCAGTGTAAGATTGTTTGCGTATGCGTGTAAATTCAATAATCGCCCACCTTAATCCTTTCAGTATTTTATTTTGTATTTGTAATTTTATAGCAACACGGAATTGGTCATGTGAATGCAAGCGTGAATTTTTAATGACAAGAAATAAAATGCATGAAAAACAACGTTTTATGCAATTTATTTGTGAGACATGTCTATTTTCTCCTATTTAAAATTTTTTATTTTTGGTGAAAGATACATCTTTATTAATATCATATCATCATGACTCATTTCTTTGGTTTGCCTGAGAAAATTGATAGCAAAATGTGTTGTGTTGTAATGCGCTAAATCATTTCTGACTATTTCTTAGCAGACTGACTTTGTTGAGTATTTTGTTGTTGTTGTGAGCTCCTCGTAGTTTCAATGACATTGATAGACACAATAATATCCTCAGCCAAATCATCGGGTTGTTCCAGAGCGCTAAAGTGTCCACCAGTCTTTGCTCTTGTGAATCTTACCAAATTGGGAAATTTATCCGTAAGCACAAACTTTGGTTGTGCGAGTAGCTCGTTTGGATAGTTTCTACACGCCACGGGCACGTTTGTTGGCACCCTTTCCAACGCAAACTGCGTAGAAGTTAGAGGATTCAGCATTTCCGAATAGATTCGCATAAAACTTGTTGATGATTTCCCCAACCAGTGAACCATCACGTTGTCGATCAATGAGTTCAGATCAAAATGAGCTGTTATGTCTCCATCCTCTTTGCTTAACCAGTTCTCATTACTCCAGAATGAGAATTTTTCCAAAATATAAGCAGCCAAGCCACTTGGAGAGTATGACAAGGCTATTCCAACAGTATCCGGTTTAGTGGCTTGCATATGTAAATATCCCGTTTCCCTAACATGGCTGGTGAGAAATCGTAATAATGGACCGAATTGAGCTTGGTCTTCTTCATCCAAAAATAGTTGGGGGATTGCCAGGGCTGGACCAAACTTGAGTATGGAACGGGGATGGAAACTGTTGCACATTGTCATATGCGCTCCAAGAATGCTAAAAAGACATTTTAATATTACATCCATTTAATTTCAATAATTAATCAATTAATGACCCCACGACTTATCAAATCTTTATATGATCTAAACAAAGTATACCTACCTATCTTGGTACATGGTTGCCAAATCTGTCGAAATAATACTTCCCCAGTCACCTCCCTGAGTATAAAACTTGTCATGGCCTAATCTTTTCATCAAAGTTTTCATAATTTGAGCAATTTCAGGAGGTCCAAGTCCCGCACGACGAGCTGCTTCCGAGAAGCCGAAACCAGGCAGTGAGGGAATAACAAGCTAGTTCATTTACATGAGAGAGAACGCAAACATTAAATAAAATAAAAACTTTTTTGATTGGGTTATTTTTTTATTTGTGACATGGAAAGAATTAAGTTTGCATTGAAGAAAAAAATGTCAATGTAATATTAGCTGTTGAGTTTCTCCAAGCAGGAAAGAAACACAAGCCCAGCAGGAGCTGGAGCGCAGACCAAAAAAGTTTTTTTTTCATGTTGGTTTGGTTTTTGACAGGAAAAAAGTTGGACATGAAGAGATGAAGAGACTTGTACTTTTTGTATGTTTAAGAGTTGTTTTGTATCTTACCTCAAAAGCAATATCTGAGTCCTTAGGCTCAACAAGTTTGGGAATAAGTTTTTGATACTCGACAAATGAGCCTGGCCATCCATGCAGTAAAAGTAGGGGTCTTGTCCCTTTCTTGTACTTTTTCAGGGCGGCAGCTGATGGTTTCACATGTTGAAAGTGAATTTCAATGCCAGAAATTGTCGTTTTGTAGTTTGGATATTTGTTTAGCAATGTCTCTCTCTGTCGCCAGTCGTATTTGTTTAGCCAGTGCTGCTGAACTTTCTTGAGAAAGTTTTTGTGAAGACCCCATTGAAAACCAACTCCTTCCAATGGATCCACTACACGATCCTCTAAAGTTGTCACTTCCAACTTTAGCCGAGTCTTCAGATCCGACAAAACTTTTTCTGAAATGTTTAGTTGGAAGGGACGAATTGAACTGTCCTCTTTCTTGTTTTTTAGGGAGGATGGTCCCCAAAATTGATTTTCTTGGAGAGGTGGTAGTTCTCCATCTTGAAGAATAAAATAGCCAACTCCGCCAATAATGACGGCGACTATCAAAGTTGTAATTGGGAGACAGTAGCCCATGTTTTAAAAATATGTCAAGACAAGATGATACTTAAAAGGAAATTATTTTTAAAATGGCATGCTACGTAACGTACGTACACGCCGGATATATATGGAAGAAAAGAACCGACTCAGGCTGAATTCCTTACACAACACAACATCAAGCCAAATGCCAAATCACCATCCAGAAGAAGCAACAATTACAAGGCAGACCAGAGGTTATCCCTATCACCAATGTTTCATCATTTCACTTTTTACTTGCAGGAGGATAGCTTAAGAAATGCTTAGCCAGCAGTCTCATCATTTTACACGGTGAGAAGTGAGAAGCAAAATGCTTGTCAAAAATCTCTCCATGATGTGAAACAGAAACATCTACATTGCTGCATAATATTGTAAGATGTGTGCACCCAAATAATACCTGTTTTCTTCATCACTTTTTTTCGTGAATTACAAAATATTTTGAATTTAAGAGAAAAAATCGCATCTTTGCATTAATATGTGAAGAAGGTACCAAAGTGTTTTTTTTTTTTGTGAGGAATAATGAAAAAGTAGCAGGTGTATTAAAATGCATGAACAGGTTGTTCCAGTTGTTGCCCTTGTCCAGTTTCAACTATGTATTGTTATTGTTATGTCAGATAGAAAATGGGGAGAATACAATGTTTAAAAAAGAGGTATATAGCCGGTTAGACTATATTGTATGTATGTAGGTTGGTCTTTGTACGACACGACATTATACGGATGGACTACAAACTATGGACCGAACAATTTCATGAACCTACTAACTCGACTTGTTCCACTGCTCTCAAGACTCGGCATTCACTCGTGTTCTTTGCTGTTATCTGAATTTTTTTATGTGATGGTGAGTACCGAGTGAGATTGGTTCAATTATGATGAACTTTTTTATTGCTACTTTTTCTGCAAGCAACCTGTCGGTCTATGGTGCTTAAAGTAATAGTAGTATAGATAGATAGTGAAGAAAAGTGAAAATATGCTTATATTAAACTTGTACAAAATACAAAATCTAATTTTTCCATTCTTGATCTTGAGCAATTCTTTTTCTCTGGTGTAGTATAAAACATGAACGATTTTTTTGTGTGTGTTGAAATCGAAATGGATAAATACACAAAGACCTTTACAGTTCTCCTGAGATGAAAGATTGTATGCATTATCTACAGATCAATAGAACATCATAGATTTCTGTTTCTGCAAAATATTCAATATTTTGAGCAACACAATAATCATTTATGAATTTGAATGAGTTAGATGAAAGCTGCACTCCCAAATCTTTTAATGCATAAGAAATTAGTCTTGAATTGGTGAGATTTCAAAAATAAAATTTTGCCCTTGGAAAGTTTTGGATCTATTTGATTTGCACTTGCAGTTCTAATTTAGAGTTCTCACGATAAAGAATAATTATTGACGTATAGTGGCAAGTGGCAAAAATAATTCAAGGCCAAGCGGCTACAATGATAACAGTTCCGAGTTCCGATTACACAATTCAGCGTTTGTGTGAATTTGTTTCTCCATTTGTTCAAGATCTCATAAAACTTAACTCATTACAGCGTAATACTGTACATCTTATTTTTCGCTTCTTTTGAACTCATTAATGATGAACAAATATACTTCTTTGTAAACTTTTCATAATAAGACAGGCTTCACTTTTTTCCCTTTCTTAGTTTCTCTGAAAATACATTTTCTAACCTTTCATGCAAATATTATCACTTCTTATAGTAATCCAATTTTATAAATTAAAACAAAAGCGAATGAAACTAAAACTTTTTACGAGAAATTAAAATCATGGTCTGGAATTCAGTAATTCAATTTCATCTTCGCTTTCGAATTCGCATTTTTTTCTTGTCCCTTTCAAAACAATAGTTCGCAATGCATAGACAAACATTTTTATCTAAATACATTAAATGCAAAGTCCAAAACTCCAGACTATAAATGGATTCTCTGTTTGACATTTTCCGTTGTTCATCCTTTCTTTCCTTCCTCTCTCATTTCCCATCCCACGCGAACGTGCCACATCCTTCTCATTATCCGTAGCCATCCCGCTGTTGTGACAGTATTCAACAAACTGTTGGACTGACTCTGACAAAAAATCTGTTTGAAAAATCCAATAGCTTTATGTGTTGCGTTATGTTGTAGGAGGTTGGTTGTACGTAGGCTTGTAGCTAGCAAACTAAATGTACAAGCAAACAAGTTGACTTGGCATTTGGAAAATCCCAATTTCCCCTTGAGCGTATATTTCCATTAAACTAGCACTTTCCAAAAAGAAGGGTTCTGTTAGATTCTGTTACTTACTGCTGATGTCTGGAAAGTAATACTCAACTTTCTCTTGACAACTTTTTCTTTCAAGTTGTACTCTTTGTACATCTTCATGCCACTTTTTGACTCATCCATATTTGTCCATTCCATTTTGTATCATCATTTCTCATGTTCTCCGAAAAACTCAGAAGGTATGCTTTTTACACATACTCAAATCC
Organism: Entomobrya cf. arborea Gr-Col-00668; assembly: GCA_034699025.1. NCBI lineage: Eukaryota > Metazoa > Arthropoda > Collembola > Entomobryomorpha > Entomobryidae > Entomobrya > Entomobrya cf. arborea Gr-Col-00668. The sequence continues at coordinate 2,425 of JAQIWN010005030.1, read as the reverse complement.
TCTATACCAATATTATGATACATAAAACATGACTAAATGAACATGCAAAATGCAAACTTACTGTAAAGCTTGAAGCATTCGACCACTTGAATTTCAACTCATGTCTGCCAATGAATATCAAAGGAAATGCAAGTCAAAATAAAAGTGTTTTTTTTTTGTCAAACAGAGTGCTATAATAAAGTTTTCTCTCACAAGACATGTTTGGGTTACCGTTCTTGGCCGCAATCGTATCAATCATAACCAAACAAATAATATTTTACTTTTATTGCCGACTCAACATTTTTGTCACTTGTAATGCATATATACATGATTGATTTGGAAATACACATACAAACAACAACAAACTTTACTCCTAATCTCCTACCCAAAAAAAACTGAGAACTTGACACTATAGACGTACGAAAAAGCTACAAATAAATTATAATTATATCATGAAACTTATTATCATTTTTTATCCGTGCAAAGTGCAATTCGATGAATAACACATGCATCCTTTTGCATAGTTGAATCTACAAAAATCATTTATCTTCCATATAACATCTGTATGCTTAAATTCAAAAAGAGTCTTTGTTCAAATTACATTTCAATGTATTATACTCATCCACCTAAAAATACATACATGCTACCAAATGGTACTTTAGCTAATCACAATTTATACGTAATTCAATAAAAACTAATGCACAAATATACAACACTAACACAACAAAAAGTTATAACATTCGCTTCATGTTCTACACATCTTTTCTGCTGTTTTCATTTTGCATCTCCATCTCTTTGCGGCACAATCGAACATCAAACTGTTTTATACATTTTCAGTATTTTTTTACTGATAGCATTAAACTTTTTTTATTTTTCTGACAAATATAGATTATATGTATTCACATTTAATATCATCATTACTATTTACGTTATTAATACGCACGACTTGGGGAATTAATAGGACTGCGTGTGCTGTGGCTGTGTGCAATATTAGCAGTTAATGAGAAGTAAATTTTTATTTAGACAAGATACGATATACAATATAACAGGTAAACTGATTGAGTGGACTGGTTGATTTGATACTTATTAATATACTGATTTTTACTTTCACCTTTGACATTAAAGAAGATCTAGGAATTGGAAGAAATATAACTTCAGAACTTGTCCTATTTTGGTTGGAGTCTTTATGATTATTCCGCGGGTTAGGTCATCATCAAATATTTATATACATAAATAGATGTGAAAGGATGAGGATGAAGTCAGTTGTGTGTTGGCAAGAAAGGATGAAAATTAATGAGGTAAAATAACAGGAATCATTTCAAATATTAATATTTATAGTGGTTCCTTCGACATAAGCATACTCATAATGTTTTTGTAAGTTTTAAAATTCAATACAAAACTTTATTGTTTTTTGGTTCTGACATAATATTAATCATTACGCGTAATTAATCAGGTTCAATAATTCACTGAGGCATTTTATAGGCAAAAATCTTCATAAATATTAATGGTATTCCACATCGCGAAAGTTCCAGCACACAAATCAGGCAAAAAATGCTGTACAATATTTTGAAGAATCGGATTCACACAACCAACATAAAAAGTAAAATTATGATTTAAATAGGAATATATTGAATATATTGAATCGGTAAAAATTTAATGCTGGCACAACATATCGGGTCGGATATAGCTTTCATTAATTATTTTTGAATTTTAATTCGAATAAAATGTGCATGCGCAGTTTTTAGCTGAGTAATTTGAGTAGGGGAAGACCCTGAAGTAGTCTTTAAAGCTGAATCAATATATTTAGGTTTGTTATCGTTTTTTTCTAATTTCCAATCTGTACATTTTAAGCATGATTTTTGGCTACATTTATCCTGATGATAAAAGGTAAGAAAATGAGACTATTTTTTTGCAAAGATCAGTTTTGGAATGAAATATATAACTATTTCCTCTTTTTATATCTTCTACAGTTATAGATTATATATCATATCGTCATCATGAATACAAACATTATTGTATGCTGTTTACTGCTGGTTTTTTTTTTTGAAGAATATTTCACCTCATTGTTTTACATATAGCTTACACATTATGTATGTATATATACACAAAAAGGTTCTCTGTTTTATTTTTTCACATATCGGTTTTATTCTTTATTCAAAGAATATTTTAAAATAGTGATTTTTTCATCTCCTAACTTACAGTCACATCTACATATTTTAGTATATAATTTGTAGTAGTAATATATTATGTTTTTTTTTCTAAGAAATTATATAGCTTTATCTTTCTTCGTTCCCATCTCCCCTTCATTCTTTCCGGCAACACTATCAAACATACCGATGATGAAAGTAACTTAGGGCATAACTTTGTTTTGTATGTAAACACACATACACAACAATATAATGTAAAGATAATACAATTTTCCGTATATTATCATTTTGAAAATTTT
>JAQIWN010005029.1:0-10411 GCA_034699025.1 Entomobrya cf. arborea Gr-Col-00668 | reverse complement strand
TTTTAAAGAACTTTTACTATTAGCACCAAAATTTAACTTCGACTGAAGTCGAAGTTATAGCTGGCCCTTCTAGTATATAATAGATGAGGACAGCAGTATAGGCAGGCAACAGGGAAGATGAGAGGAGAACGTCTACTCAACTTCAAATTTTGCATTCCTTCCTCTCTGATTAAGCGATGCAAAGATAACAGTATTATAAGAGCGGAGCCGGGTTACGTGCTAACTAGGTGTCTGGCTCCCTTACTTTTGATGGAATCCTCCTGAATGTGAAGCGAGAAGCTCACAAAAGCAAGCAACCCAGAGAAGTAGATGGCTGTTTTATAAACCTAAACTGTGAAATCGAAATAAGCAAATTTCAAAAGCTTTGTATATAAACTATAGGAAAGTATACTATCTGTTTAAAGCGTATAAAGTATTCTTAGCATCGTATCATCATGGAACGCATAATAAATGGATTGATAAAGTAGAGCAGCAACAACCAAGTTGATTTGAGATTTGACTTGGAGCGGAGCGAGCGAGAGGTCTCGTTATTATTAGCAAGAAAATATATGTAGTGAACTATTATTATTTCCTATAACAAAGAAGATTGGCTGCAAACAAAACTGAGTGACTAGAATATTTTTTCGATGATCAGCATGTTCGTCACCGTCATCCGAAAATAATCAACTTGATTATATGAATGTACAAAGATAGGTGAAAGGAGAGGCTAAAGAAGCCTTCTATTAAAAATAATAACAGATCTTTATTTAGGCTATCACATTTCAGTTTACTATGAACATTGCATAAAAGAAGCTATAATAGATAAATTAGGAGACTACAAGATTCTTATTGAGTAGCACTGTAAATAGGTTTTGTAATTATTTTTTTACCGTAAGTCTGGTCTTCCCATCATGAACTGGATCGACCTGTCATTTAACTTGAAGTCATAATAGTATGCACAGGGTTGAACTGAAAGAGATTTTTCTCAAATCATTAGATCCCTTAGGGGCACTTGCACTTGCAAGTGTTGCAATACAGTTGAATATACACGATCAAGTATCATGCATACTGGGTATACTACGCACTGCACAAAGGATTTCATTTCACATCTCCACAGTTGACAAATGCTCGAATTACATTATTGCAAATCATTGGATTCTTCTCGTATACTTGAAGGAGAAAAGGTCGTAGTTTTAATTTACCTTTTCCTTTTTGAAAGAAAGTTTGATTGCACATCAGAACAACGCTATTACTTAATACTGTTCTGTATTTGCTTGAGGCATAGTCTTTTTTAGACGCAATTCTGGGTGGGAATATAGAGAAAAGTCAAACCTGAACCAACCAACCAACATCACTGTGGAACAACATATTTCTCTTCGTGACAATAATACTGTAGTCGTCTTGCATTTTCTTCGTCTTCTTTTTAAGATATCATCATCATATATACTTACGAGAAACAAGGAATATTAATATTGCGAGATAAAAAGCAATAAAAAGTAGTGAGCACGAGTCTTTTATTTCTTGAACTATAAACAAGCAACACAGCTCTTCCCCGAATCAACCAACATCGTAGTTTCATTTATTTTTATAAGATATATTTTTTCTAATTCTCTTCATTTTTTCATTTTCGGGTAAACAGGAAAGCGAAATTATTTTTATCCGTTTCTGATGTGCAATGTGCATGAAATTTTTCCATACACACATAACAGTTATTGCATAACAAATTGCGTATAATAATGTAGGTGCATATGTATCTATTACTGCTTGGTGAATGTAAATTTCCCTCATCAGCATCAACATCATGTCTCGACGGATCGAATTCAAGATAAAAATGTCTGAATCTTGATATCATGCAATACAAATTATTTTAATGATGTTTTTACAAGATGTAACCTAAGCCAAAAACGGTAGAAGTGGTCCTACTGGCAGTAGACATGATCATGTGATAAATTGTAAAGTGTTAATAAATGTCGTGGACTTACCAATGAAGAATATCGTAATTGGCATTTGTGGGTAGGTGTGAAACAATTATCTCCTGTTTACACACCTACCAAGAACATTTCATGTTGTTGTCGTCGTCCGTCGTGTGTGTTTGTCTGCTACTGACAATGATAGGAAAGGCAGAGGGGAGAAAGCATGCAAATGTCGTATTCTGTTTCTTTCAGATTCACTATTATAGCATTTATAACCTCATAATCATCGTCATTTTCAGCATCTTCACTTTACAACTACCCAAGTCAACACACAAGCGTTTCACCCTAAAAAGTACAAGTGCGTTCTCTCGTTCTTCATTCATGCATATTTAACCGTTTATCTAAATATGCTACTGTATTTACCGTGTATTTCCCGGAGATCATCCACCCACCACCAGCATCATCATCTTGATTCTGTGGGTGAACACTTACATTCCTACATACATTCATACATGGTATACATTCCACCGGTAGAAAGACAATTGTAATTAAATGTTCTATCGCGTCGTTGAAAATAAAGACGGAGCAAAAAGAGTACAAATGGGAAAAGCCTATCACCGCAACAGTGTAACATTCTCATCCCATCATCATCTTGTGTACAAATACAGTCAACAGTGTAAATTGCTTACGGAACGATTTTGTGCTCTTCTTTTATCTTTCTGTCCGCGATGACACGAGTCCACACATTCCACCTTCATGAATATTTCAATGGGCAATCTCCATGCAAATAGAGTAAGTGGGAAACTGCTGCGCTCTCCTTTTGTAAAACATGACAAACTAGTGTAAATAGAAGCTTTTAACAGCAATAACAGTAACATATTAGCAGTACTGATAAATGGGAGCTACTGTTGAAATAAATAAAGCGAAAAAGACAGAAACCTGGTAGGTTGTAAGGTGCATATTTTATCACTGTTTTGTTTTTGATGCTGGTGGATATGGGTTCTGGATTTTGCGTTCCGGTACCATATCTTTGTGAACGTTTTTGTTAATTGAGTTTTTACACACGGACCACGTATACAACTCATTCATGCAGGAAGAAAACTTTTCAATGTATTTCATTTACTGTTTGGAGTTTGGATGAAGTTTGTTGTGTAAGTTAGTACCATACTATTTTAAAACGAGCTATTGTTGCCGGAGGAAATGTTTCAATACGCCCCTTCCATTACACAACCATAAGCTTTCTCCGATTACCTTTCATTTTAACTCAAGCCATTGTGAAATGGTTACCTGTTGAAATTGAACTATACAATTAAAAACCATAGCTTAATTATCAAACTTCACATAGTACTAAGTTATATTTACGCCAATGTAACGTAAGAAAGTAATTCCATTATATTCATAGTTATTATGATAAATAGGTGAAAATATTCTCGTACAAAGTCTCATTATTAGCAGGTAGACTAAAAGTGGAAATGTGTCTGAGAGACAGCATGATACCCGACTAATATATTTTACAATGAAAGAAAAACAATCTACTTGTACGTAGGTATTTAATTATAATGTTTTATACTAGCATTTAGCACTTTTATATTTATCCTAACATTTTCATTAAGTAAGTTGCCGTCATCCTCTTTGGAATTGTTTTGTAAGAGGTGAAAAATAGTTTAAAACTGACTATGTGTAATGACACGGCGATATTTTACTTGTGTAACATGTAGTCTTTGGGTGTGTGTGTGCTCGAAGTTTGCACAGAAACGACAGAGAATGAATGAATGAAATACTGTTAGGAGCATAAAATTACTTGCTGACTTGGCCGGTAGTAAGTAACCCATAAAGCACAAAATTAGTTTAGTCGTTAGAACAATCTATTCAGCAGTTGCTTTTACTAGCCATATAGCAGGTGCAATGATGATGATGATGATGGTGGTGGCTCTAGCAAAGTCAGCCAGCAAAGTCATCACTTCATAGGAAACAACAAGGCAAACAAGATTTTACTTTCTATTACGCTCTCCTACACTGCTACTGATGCTATGAAGTTACGATGCTTGTTATTATGGCTCACTTACCACTAGTCTATCACCCACCCTGCCTGCCTGTTATATTCAGTATTGGCTCATTTCATTCAGTAAAACGTTTACATCATCAACTGTGGCTCAGTCCATTGTTGGCTGTCCTTCTCGTAAGTAAAGTAACGTCCGCAAATGGAATCCTGCGTCATTCAATTAATATCCTAAATCATCAGAAAATGACTGACTGAATGACTTCTCGACTGATATGTCTCTAGTTTAAAAGAGTGGATGGCCTGCCTGCTGGCCAAATAATGTCATCATGAAGCAAGTTTACTATTACCACAAACTACCGTGATGGCTGATGTGATGTAAGTGAATGGTTTATTTACTCAAGTACAAGAATAAACAGCTACAGACGAGTGGTAGTGCACCTCCATGAACAGCACCAGAAATGAAAGCGCCCCAAAGAAACATCACATTATTTGTGAAACGAAGGGTCACCCACTAGCACTATAATATTACAGTCTACAAGTTATCATCATATAAAATACCCAGTTTACTTTCATATAGAACTAAATGCACTAACAAAGACTACTTGTCTTCCGTTATCCATTTTTTGTGATAAATATATCAAAGTAATGAACATACACATTACTTTCATACATCAAAATTATTTCAGCATACAATGTATAATGGATATCCTCTTATATAGTCAGTAGTCACGAGGTTTATTATTATGACATGAAAATCAGTGTGCTGACCTGTATGTGCGCTGTTGTTCTCCCAAGAAGATTTGCGAATTGTTTGCTCTTCTCTTTTCTCTGTTTACTATACACGATAGGACGACCCAAACACACGCACACACCAAAAATATCATTCCATTTATATTTATACAACACCCTAGGACCAGGCTGCCACACACTCTCCTTCTCTTCTCCACAAGACTAAAAGCTCTACTTAAATATATTTACCACATGAAAAAAAACGATTACATCCTAAAGATGTGTGTACATATCTGTACATTAAGTATGACTGATGATGGTAAGTAATGTAATGATGATGAAGGAAATGATGGGAAATGTCGAATGTGGAATTACTTCATTTATTTTTTCGTATAATATGTCTCTTCTACTAGTATTGGTGTATTATTTCCTCTGTTTTTATTCCACACGAAAACTACCATCATGCACTACCATTCATACTACCAGAAACCAGAATCATCATACAATAGAATTACAATGACAATAGTATTTCAACTATAATGATAACAATAGAGAAACACTACAATATACGAAGAGATACCACATCACATCAGCATAAATAATGCATGTGTACGCATTTCGAATTTTATTATCCAACCCGATCCACAATTTTTATTTACTCAAGAAGTAAGTCATAGTCATGATGATGATGATAATGTGATGAGGTTCGTGTTGGTGATGTTAGTGGTGACGATGATGATGATGAGATGAGGGAGTTTAGTTAGTTTAGCGGAGTTGCTGCACAGATATATAATTTTTTTTTAGCAAAGTCAAGTAAGATCTTTTTGGTGGACTTTATTACTCCTTTCATTTCTGTACTCCAATTCAAACAGTTACAAGCTTTGTTGTAGCCGTGAGCTTCGTTTGAGAAGTTGTGTGCTTTTTTCTGTCTACCTCCATTTTGTGTCCTGTGCTTCTCAAAGTGAAGTTTCATTAAGAATTACAGGTTGACCTAAAGGACAGAAAAGGAGTAAACTAGCAATATTTCAATCTGTATCTTTTCAAACTACGCGTCATTTGCAGAATTAAAGAAATTTGTTTTTGGTTGTTTGGAGTCGGTCGCGGTGTGCAAAAAAATTGACATAATTTATCGATATCGCTCTATATGTAATTTCATTTTAGTTGGGAATGCACTCTGCGTAAATAACATGCAAGAATTTATATTAGCAAATTGGTAATCCAGACGGGGGTTCTCTTGTTCAACGAAAATGTGATGTTGTGGCATGTGACCGCTTACAAAGCTAAACAAGTTGTGCATGTGCAAAACTAATAAAAGTGAACTAACACAGGATAATGTGAAGTGAAGAGGTTAGATTTTTGCAAATTGATTTGGTGTCGTAGGGTATTGTAACATTTACCACCTACCGACCACCAATACCACAATCAACATCGTAAAAGCCACAGTTATACTGGTACACACCAAAACGCCTGGGTCTTGAAGTTTCTCATCATCATTCAAAATTCTCGCCTAACGATATTAATTTTGATATGCTCGTCAGTGTCGTTTTGTGTCTAGAAAGTTAACAGGTAGAACATTCTTCACTTGATGTGTGTTTTGTAGCTTTTTACCTATATATACAGATTACTCATGAAAAGAAAAAAAGGTTTCCTCCTCTTCTCTTTTTTTGCGCTTATTATAGTCTTGTATAGCATTAGCATTTATACAACAAACGGTCTCTAATAATCATAATAACATAGTCATGAAAAACATAAAAATAATGGTGATGCTGACTATTATTGCGCAAGCTTGCTCGTAATATGTAACATTTAACGAATGAATATATAAGAATGATGGTTATATGTTAAAAAAGACTATTTTGGTGGGCATACAGAAATATACATACTTACATCTCTTATTTTCATAGTGTCAGCGGCAGCAGGCAACATGTGTGAAATACTAATAGAAACTCAGCACTTTATTTGATAAGATAGCGAAAGAGATGATAGGATAAATGTGCGGATAGGCTGAAAGTAAAGAATACTGGGAGAATGTTACAAATCAAAATAATTTTATTTTTCGATTACAATTTCGTAGAATAAGTTGGTTTGTTCGGATTGACATGCTAAGCAGTATGCTATGGCATTGCAATAAATTGGACATAAAATTGGTGGATGTGCTTTCAATGCTTATGGGTTTATGGATTCTTATTATGAAATCATCATGATTATGATGATGAAGAGTACAAAGATAGACAGATTGGTTGTGTTTTGTGTTGATGTTGCGTAGTTTTCATCACAAATATATTTACACAACAAACGAGCAGTTGAAGAGTTAAACTGTTCGTTCGTAGCGGTTCGATTTTTTTGTGGTATGGTGCTGTCAAAAACAGAAAAGTGAGAGAGTGAGACACAGAGAATTGAAACAAAGTTGATGGCTTTTAGTATTCAAATTGGAACAAAAAATATTCAAGTTCTTTATTAAAACTGAATTACTATTGTCGGTTGCCATTTTATGGAAGCAAATGATATTATCACTACAATACTTTTGTCCGCATTGTTACATTTTTTTTTATATTTTGGACTTTGTGGTATGGTATTTCAGTTTAGTTTGGTTTGATATTTGAGACGGGTTGGTATGTTGGTAGACTAACGTTTAGTATTAATGTGTTTGCTACTGAACTGCGTCTTTTGCACGGAACGGCAATTTCAGCAACAATTTTCCTTAACATTCTGTTTTAATTAAATGCGAAAGAAGGAATGAGAATTAGAAAAGATAATTGTGTTACAGTGTGAGTGAGTGAACATTAAATTCAAACGAGCAATTGAAAATAAGCACCCCGTTTCAACATCACTTTTATCCACATTATTTCTGAGAGCGTTATAAATATTTCCCGTAGTACAGAAGCGTGTGTGTGGGCCAAGTGCGTGTATGTTTTTCATGTTTTTGTCTATATCCGCTTTCTGCTCTGCTTGAGTGCTAAAAAATAATGCACCTAATTAAAAGATCAATGAGATAAAAAGTGATTCACATAAAACAAAGTAAACTGGTCCTGGTGCTGCATGCTGTTGCGTGTCGTGTGACGAAGATGAGTGTGTATGTGTAAATTAACAAAGAAAGAAGAAAAAAATCACACAATAGGCAAGACTAAAACTATACTTTACTGATTATATACATACATACCTCACCTCTAACTTTCTGTTGTTATTTGGCTTTTGGATGTCAAAAGAATAAAAAAAGGATATAAATAAGTTTAGATTTAAATTCAACCTTTTGTTTGCTAATCAGTAGGATAGGATGATGCTTCTGTGATGTGACATAAATGATACTAATAAAAACACAAGCATAATATGTGGTAGTACTTTCCCACTTCTCTACCGTAGACAAGGATTTTCTGTTTTAGTGACTGTTTTTGACACAAGGCTTTATAAATTATTTAACAAGAAACGTTATGTTGTCAATTGAAAGGGAAAAGGGATCCTGAGAAACACAAACACACCCCTGACATAACACTAGACAGATAAACATTTAAATGATTTTACTTCTAACGAGGCAAAACAGTTTTTCGTGCCATTCTCAAATAAGGATTTACTTTTGAAATTGATCTGAAAACAGGCAACCTTTAAAATCTAAAAACGACAGAAGTTTTCCGTTTTCCTTTGCCTTGAATTTCACATTTCCCCGCATTGAGTGTCTTTGAAGTTCTTTTGATTTGCTTCAAAGAGCAGATGGTATTCCATCTTCATTTGATACTAATTTTAGTTTATATAGCTAAGAGGATTGCAAATTGGGGACAGTAATGGTTTTTAAACTCTTTCAACATTTCCTGTTTGATGTTCTCTTACAAGTATGTAATGTAGTGCTGCGAATTTTCATGAGTTTGGAAAAGGCTATATATATGTACACATTTGGTTTGCGTTTCCTTGCCACAGACAACGTTTTTTCTAGTTTTCTCTATCTTTAAAATATTGTGCAGTTTTTAAGGGTTGTTGTAGAATTACAGGCTTAACCAGACTCATACCATAAACGGCCTTATCAGTTTGCTGAACACTCGTCTCGGATTATTGTTCTTCGTCGATTTTAACGATATAGATTTTTTGGAGAAACTGCTCATGGGGCTTTATGTGTCATTCGTAGATTCACCTTTTCTGTCAACTTGTCATTCATTCTAATGCGACTTGACTCCTTTCAGACAAACTATATTGCACACATATTTTACATTCATTTTTATATCCCGCAATCCGCTTTGCATTTCAAATTTGTACAAAAAAACGTCATTCTATAGTGAAGTTGGGTTAAACGAAGAAATATTGAGAAATTTAAGTACCCTTAAAAGCATAGGGTATGTTTTACGACTGGTTGTAACTCAACCTAGTTGTAAAATTGTAGCGAAAGGGAAAGAGAACAATTTTCATGCGTGTGTGACGACGACGGAACAGGAAAACATTTATATTTATAGTCGCATGTACAAAATGGGCAACTTGTCGTAGTCGTGGTGTGCCTTTCTACGTTGCGTTGAACATCAATGTATTTTTTTTTACGTGAAACAGGAATTTGGAAGACAAGTTGAATGATTTTTGTGTGGGTTGGTTCGGTTTATGGAAATCGAAAAGAATTTCATGAATTGTATATGATAATTTTGATTGTTAAATTTGCATTCCTGTAGTTTTATCACTATTTTCATTGATAACAAACTTCATTCTACTTCCATAAGAAAAGTATTTAACTTCTGAATTGAAAATGCTTCTGACTTGAATTTAGATTTTAGAATAGTCTGCACTCTGCAGTGACCAACAAGTTGTTTGTTGATTTCGTTGCTTTTTTTTTGCACAGCAATTACATGATTTGAAGACCTCAGAAGAAGAAAGTTAATTTGTTAAATCCTTATATAGGAGAACTGAACATCTCGACTTGTTCAATTCAAACAATAAATCAATCATATAATGGTTTTGGTATGCATGAAATGGGAGTGAAGAAAAAAAAGTGTGTGCTAATTTGCCCTGCTTTATCATCATTTATACAGAAGGAAGTCACGTTGTTTAGCACGTTTAGGTATAGCCCAGTCGTAGGATCTTATTCACTTCAAAAGGTATTTTTCCCACAGCATCAAATATTGCTTCTAACTCCCCTTCTAAATATTTACCCATTTTCTGATCCAGTTTATCTTATAAATACTACAAGACAAAATCGGTTTTATGAAGAAAGAAAATACAAGTACTTTGTGCATCCCCATTTTTTTATTTGTTTCGTTTTTCCTTCCGGATTGCTTAAAAAAAATGTATAACATAAGCTGAGAGAAGAGAAATGCCTTTAAACTAAAAGTTAAATTTCATCTTGTTCCACCCAGATCAGCAATAGATAAAAACAAGAAAGTTTCAGTTGAAAAGGGGAAGATACGCTATTTGACAGACGCTCAATAAGATACCCTATTTAAAATAGACAGATTGGAAAGAAATTGAATAGTTTTGAAAGACAAGGAGGTTCGAAAAATAATACATTCATGAAAAAGTCTAAACAAATAAAAATGGGTTGGGTGGGCATTTTATAGATCACCAAATTCAAAAAATAAAAATACATATTTCTTTGCATTTAAGGCTACCGTTCAAATTGTATTCCATCACAACTAAGTAGCATAACGACAATTTTCCCTGTAATTTTGAGGTGGCAGGGACCGGTGGGGGTTGTCTGTCTTTGGACAACGATTCTGCTGAAACCAAAGCAGGTGCGTCCTTCGTCGTAAAGACAAAGTTAAAGGGCATAATTGATTCCTCCGAAATCACAAGTCATCATGTTTAAATGTGAAATAATATG
>JAQIWN010005028.1:0-10415 GCA_034699025.1 Entomobrya cf. arborea Gr-Col-00668 | reverse complement strand
GGAATAATGGAAATGTTTCTTCGTAGGTCGTGTAACCCGAGATCATTAATACGAATTCCATCGATTACTATATGTCCTCTTGGTTCAGTTGTCCTAAAGAGAGCAGCGATGACAGAACTTTTTCCAGCTCCAGTGCGTCCAACAATACCTATTTTTTCCTTTGGTAAAATTTCAAAGTTCAAGTTTTTCAGCACGTCCTTGTCGCCGTAAGCTAGGAAGACATTGTGGAATGTTATCTTTCCATCAGTAGGCCAATTATCTACCGGTTTGAGGGCTGCAAGGATTATTTTTTGCATGATAAAATTGGTCAAAGTTACATACGCAAAGTGGCGCATCAAACAATCGATAACGTAGTCTTACGGAGCGATTTTCTGCAATTTAGTACGCAATCAGTTTTTTATGTAGTACCTGTTTCCCAAGGTGCTTCTGGTTCTAGTGAAGTATATTCCATTGCTCTTTCAAAGGAGGTCATGAAATTTTCCGTTTCTGCAGTCTGTCTCATAGCCCATTGTAAGTTGACGGTTAAGGTTAGCGTTGAAACAATAACAAGACCTACAATTCCTCCGGATGTTTCTGTAATATCATGAAAATTTATCGCTCGCTAGTGAATCAAGTTTTCCCGTTTTTATTCTATACAATCTGTTCTAAGTTAACTGTACATCATATTTTTACCTTCAACAAATAGCAAGAAAGTGAATGTGATCACCGTCAGAAAAGTAGCGGATAACGTCTCAATCCAAATTGCAAATCCTCTTGTGGTGGCAATAAATACAAACCACGGCGATGAATGAATATCCTGAAATTCGTCGAATGCCTTGATAGATCGCTCTTCTGACTTTAGAGCACGAACTGTGGTGAGTCCTTGCATGGTTGCAGCAAGATGAGTAAACACGGGGCTTTTTGCTGCATGTATACAAAATATTAACTTAACTTTCAAATACATGAAAGCATTTAACTAAGCTTTGTATCTGTTTCAGCTTTACCCACTGACTCCAAACGTTTCACATCTCTGGAAGTCTTGACATAAACCGAGCGGAGCACCCAGAGTGTAGTGAAGATAATTGCAGCAGGAATAGATAAGTAGTAGTTTGACATGATAATGACTACGATGACTCCAAACGCTTGAAGCATGTACTCCACAGCGTCGTACAGCGCTGGAGGAAGCAGCTCGTCTGTAACCGAAATAATTGGATTTAAATTCGATCAAACTTTAAGCAAAACTTTATTTGTCAAACTTTAACTTTACCTATTGAGCCAACATCTTTAGTGAATCTGTTCATGATACGTCCTGTAATCACATGAAAATGCATGATAATCATTGATCGTACACAAAATAATTACGAAGGATTTCTTATGACAATTTTTGTGAAATTACCTGAAGGATTTTCATCAAAAAACTTGATTGGAGCTTGTACAACACTTTGAAACATTTTATTGTGCAGGTTGATGCCAATCTGAAGTGAATACCAGAAGAATACGATTGCTCGGACTAGCGTAGATATAATTACTGCTAACACAATTGCAGAGTAAATACTGAGGTATGTCTTTTGTCCTCGATAAATGTACGGATTAAGTAGAACTAAAGATGTTGACGTAAAATATAAGGATTTTGATGGTACAGCCGTTAAATTATTGATGTAATTTTCTTCAGAGGTAGTCCTACAATTAAAAGTACCAATATTTCTAATAAACAAAAATTTATTGCATGATAAATTACTTACATTTCACTCGTCTTTCTTACCAATGTGAGAGCCAATAGTCGTTAGCTGTAACAATTATCTGTGCAACGAAGAAAGAGACGGCTACAGTGAGAAATCCTAGCATACTATCACCGGAACGAAAATAAGTCCAATAAGTCTTTGATGATACAGAACCCTCCACAATTTTTTCAAAATTTTCTTCAGGGGTATCATTTTCGTTAAAGCGTTCCAATGCGATCTGAATAATTCATAGTTAATTATCATGTTATCAAATGGTGATCAAGATCAGACCAGGGAATCCATAATATAAAATACTAGCTAAAATGCCAACCTCAACATCTACTTTGCCAACGCTGACCCTTCTGGCGGCATCATTGGCACTTTCACTGCTCTCCATTAAACTAACAAAATCGATTCCTTCATCCAACAAAGCTTGGTAGGTTCCTTGCGCCACCACCTCTCCCTTAAATTGAAAACATTTTAACTAATCGAAACTAAAGGATCTTTTTTACTGATCCATGAATTTTGATGGCTTACAGAACTTAATATGATTATGTGATCCGCTTGTGGCAAGTACTGTAGTTGATGAGTTACCAGTATTCTCAATTTCCCTTTCAGATAAGTCCTAATACATTTTTCAAATATGTGAGTGCTGACACGTGCATCTACGGCTGATAAAGGATCATCCATCAGTATCACATCTGCGTTTCTATATAATGCCCTTGCCAAATTAATTCTTGCTCGTTGACCACCAGATAGAGAAACGCCTCTTTCCCCGACCATTGACATGTCCCCATTTTCCAACTGATCCATGTCATCATGCAAACAGCATACATGAAATACTTCATGATAACGTTGCTTGTCGAAATCCATTCCAAACAAAACATTTTCCCGGACAGTTCCGGCAAAAAGCCATGCTTCCTGACCAGCATAAGTGACTTCACCATTGATCTCACATTTCCCAGATGAGAGTTGGAGCTCATCTATAAATGCATGCAAAAGAGAACTTTTTCCACTTCCAACCGCTCCAATGACCATGACAAGAGAGTCCCCATTCAGATCTAAGTTCACATTTTTTAATGTTGGAACGTCTTCCCAACTGGAAACAAAAAATTACCCAATTATTTTGTGATAGTACTTGCATTTTAATTTCACAGCATAGTTTTCAAATGATTTTTTTACCTTGCGTTTGCATTTTCTAAATATAACCTGCCAATGCGTTGTCTGCCCAAGTTAGTGCACTCAGGGGACTTTATGGCCTTTGGTTTTTTATCTTCTAGAAGCAAAAATTGCTTCAATTTGGAAGGATAGAAGTATTTTAACTCATTTATTGCACAAGTAAGGCTAATCTATATTTTTGGAACATGTTTATTTACTTGTAATCGATTCAAAGATGTCCAAACCTCCCCACCACTCCCAATTGCTGAAGAGAAATAAAATACCATGCTCTCGATTATATTTTGAAACACGGCAACTGTGAAGAATGCCTTATCGGCGGAAATCCTACTTCCTAGAACCACGTACATCATAATGGACAAATAAGGTGTAAGCTTATTGCAAAACGTGTACATTGACAAAAAGAAGGCACGGAGGTATCCACGTTTTCCAAGGGCTTGCACTTCACGCCTGCAAGTTCATTTTAAAACAAATATTAGCATTTTTATATGCATTTACAGGTTTTAGGATTTATTTTTTGTCATGCAGTTTATAATTTTAAGCACACCTCCTAATTTTGTCTATGATATGTGAAAAGGGTTTTTCCCAGGCCATCATTTTTATCACCCCTGAAATATCACAGAAAATTAATTTTCCAGAAGATTGTCCGATCCAGATCCGATTGTTCAGAAGTGAATTTTATTAGACCAACAGTATACATATATTTGTCTTACGAATGGCCAGTACAACTTCGTTCATCACTCGACTCCTTTCATCAGTCTCTGTCGCAATTTTATCACGAAATTTCGCAGTCAAGTGGCCATTCACAACTGTTGAGGAAAGAATAATAAAAATGCTGAACGCTCGAACAAAATGAATGTTCTGTAATAAAAATGGTATCAAGATATGTAAATGGTACCTTGCAGAGGCATAATAAGAAAGACAAATCCGATTCCTCCAAGCATGGCAAGGTTAATCTCATCGTAAAGAAAGTAAATATACACTAATGTTTGCAATGGTGCTATCACTAAATATGGAATAAAAATAAGTCCATAGTCAAAACGGGTGCAGTCATTAGACATCAAATTCATCAAGTGTCCCACATCTCTACTCGCAGAATGATTGAGCGTCATCGTCTGAAAAAAAAGTTTGTGAAAGGAAAGTAATTTGTCAGCCAAATGTCTTGGTTTTTTCTCCAAAAATGTAAAAAGTAAAAGGTTTTTGAGAGAAAAGTTTACCTTTCTGTACAATAATGCTGAAACAGCCACACGTGCAGACTGCCCGGTGCGAAACATGAGAAACACGCAGTGATGCATAACGACATTGTGGAAGAAGGCCGAGAAACAAACAATTGCAGCATAGATTATTTGTTCCGTTTGAGAAATATTCGAAGCCGTATCAAAGGATTTTACGAGCAGTCTCAATGATATGGATTGAATTACCCTAAATTGCAAAAAAAAAAGTAGTAGTATGTTTTAATGATTTAGTTGAACTTTTGAACTAAACGTTGAATTAGATTTTTAAATTATGAGAATGTGTCACCTCAAAATAACTTCATCAAATCCTACAACTAAACAGTAATATAAAAAATTCACTCCAAACTGTTTAAACAATGCTCGATGAAGCATCCGCGATGAAGATTCATCTCCAATGTTTCTTTTCCGTTCTCCCTCCCACAACCTAACAAATGTATTTTAATTTAGTTTGCATATCATACTATAGACTGTGCATATAACGAAATGCTTTAAATGCAAGTATTTTACCTTTGCAATTGCTGTGCCAGGTACTCTGATTCATGTGCCTTGGGTGTTTCATAAAGGTCGTCAAGTTCAAGGTCTTTCTTCAAACCTTTCTTGAATATCGGCCATATCCAAGCAAACGTGAGTAAAGAGAACGGATTGGCCGTCTCCCACGGGTTATTACTTTTCTTTGTATCTGAGGTAGTCATTGAAAAGAATGTGGAACTCGGTGGCCGTCTTCATTTACCGTTTTATGTCAAAGTTTCACTACAAACAAAAATGGAGATGATTACACTGGGAACTAATTTTTATTAATTTATTTTTTTATTTTTGAGCTTAGGCTGATGTAATCTAATTAAATCTTGTTTTATTCAATTTGTTTGGAAAAGAATTGAAGTAAAATATGTAAACATTCAATTATAATTACACTAAAGTTAATTCATAACTTGAACACGTGCTACTGATAAATCAAATACATGCAAACTGGGTTTTAAAGGATCCGGAATCTTTGACAGATAACGTGAATGAGGTATACAATTGTATATAATGTGCATTTGGGTACATTAATGAAGTTTTACTTTGAATCGAATTAGGTTCAGGGAAAGCAATTTAATAATGGTAGATAAATGAGAAGGTCGACTATGCGGAACAAGCATTTCATGAAGTAGCTTTATTGCATCACCTAATTAACGTTATCAGTATCAGTTTCAGTAGCGTGAAAAATCACAATTAGAGTTGAATGTTCTGAATGTAAAAAGAGTGATTGAAAATGACAGATACATACAAAGTATATGATAAAATGCCAATAAAGATGTACATTTTTTAATTGTATTTGTCTCTTGTCTCCGTATCCAACAAATTAGTTCGTGGAAAATGAGCAGTGCTGTAAAAAATCAATTGATGTATAGCAAGCATGTGTGGTGTAGTATGAAATGCATGGAAAGAATATAAAACAGAAATTTATCTGAGTCAGGCAGATTCATTGTTTCTTAAATTGTGCATAAAAATGTTACTTATAATTAATTACTATGGGTGGACAATAAATTTTATGAACTACAGGCATGCTAAATCATTTTAAATTTGGAATGTGCAAATACTGTGTAAAAAATGTGCATGTGCGTTTTATGCAAATGTGTAGCATAAACGTTTCTTATGAAGGACACATAATATAGTTATAAGACAGAACATTAAGAACAATCCTTTTCGGCAACAAGCGTACTGGAGGTAAAATGTGGAAACTCTACACGAGAACGTACCTCACACAAGGCATTGTGGTGGTAGCCACAGATTCTACTCTCCTTTCACACAACCTTGCTTTTTCTTTTAATGAGATCTTTTCTCTGCGGGAGCACATGTTTCTTGACAAATTATTGTTTTGCACTAGCACTCAATGAAGTAGCCACGTCTGCACATAATTTTGCTTTTTAATCTAAATATGAATATTCTTACCAAATGAATTTCTTAGTCAAATGACAAATTCACTCTTAAAACGAAAATTTCTACAAATATTAAAATAAAAATCCTCTACATTTCTACTCAAAACTTATCACAATCTACAATCAGAATCAGGCTAACAGGTAAAATTGAAGGTAGGCAGAGAAAGCTGAAAAGACCAAGAAAAATATCGACTACTTCTAAAAAGGAATGAGCTCGCTAGTTCACCCGGTCTCAGGGAGTATTATTTTTGACTGATGCAATGCAAAAGTAAATGGTTGTAATATGCTTTCCCTTTTGTATCCGGATATGTCCTGGTAAAAAAGCACAGCACATATGTGCACTTTACGTACCCACATGAACAAAATTCGCAATGCAGTAGAAATTTGTTCACGCAGTAGCCAAAAAACTGTGAATCAGAATCATGCACACAGTTCTTTTCCTTGACATCGGCTTCTGCGTCCGTGGAACATGCATTTCCCATATTACATAACGTCCTGCTCAATTCCCAGAGATATAGTTGTGTTCAGGTAAAATCTTAAACAACCAGACTTACCTTTACATAAATACGCTTAATTCACTCTTTTTTTGTATTTGCTAAAAATAATGCTATACATAACCAATTTTATTCCAACTTTGTTCCAAGTTTTTTTCTCCGTCCGAAGTTTTTTTTTGTTAAAAGGTATGGATGCCTTAAGCGAAGTCATGAAGGGCAGAGGTAATTCAGATTGGTGTAATATGGGCATTAATACAACATTTACAGAGTTGACGCTATTCAATATCTACATATATCACATACACAAAGAAAGTTAGCGATAAAAAAGCCCTATCACAATACTATTTCCTTACTGCTGTTTTTCTTTAGTAGCACTTTATTACCGTGTTATGCCGGATCTAACAATTTTTATAACTTTTCCTTCAATGTAGAAAACATTTGAAATGGGTTTGGTTGTTTAGGGCTTTCTTACATAGTACATTGCAAGAGGCTGTAAGACATTTTAATTGGGATTTGACTTAATTAGAGACTACAATGTTCGTAGACGGGCATATAGAATATAAATATTTATGGAGGTATGGGATTTCCAAAAAAAAACAACGAATTCTCAGAATACACTGCTTTATACAAGGCCTTGCCTTGAACTTTCACAGTTAGTTTCCTTTTTGTTAAAAACTAATAAAAATGGAATTGGAGAGTTTACCTCATTTGTTATGAAGTTCCTAGAATGCAATGCATTTTTGCTGAATAAATTAAAATACATGTAGACTGCATTTTTATAGGCCACTGTTAGCTAGAATACGGTTAATTTCTTTATTAGCACCATTATTGTGTTTAGATCCCATTTTAATCTCATTTTATATTGCTTAATAATCATTTAAGGCGAAACTGTTACAAGATCCTGCTGCAACAACGATAGGTATGCGTGAATGTAAATTATAAAACCATCGCGCTATCCCGATGGATTCTCAGTGCGTACATGTATTGTAAAGGATTTGAAGGTTTTGGACAACTACCACTTAAGCTAATAAAAGAACGATTAAATTTGGGGAAAGCAGTAGGATTACAGTAGGCTTGTTCCGGAATAGTTGTGTACCATTTTCTCCAAAAGTCTGTGCTCGGATCTTTTGTCAAGATCATTGTCAGTACAGCAACGAAAAGATAATACAGAAAATATAAAACGAGTAAAAACATAAAAATAATGAACAATGTTCGCGGGACTGGAGGCACTTTGGCTCGGTACACGTTCAACCTGATAAATCCTTCCCAACCGCCTCCCTCCCTTCTTATCCATTCTCCCATCGCTTGCTCTACTATTATCCCAAATGTTTCAACTATTTCAGCAACTCCATCAGGATATCCCTCTTCAACAGAGTCCACTGCAAGTGCGCCACAAAGTCCCAGTAAAGCAACGAATTTGCCCCAACTCATTTTAATTTCTCCATATCGATCCTCAATTGTTGACTTGGCTAAGGACACTAGCATGTGTGAAGGCTTCATTTCTGATGGAATTTGGATTTTTACCTGGAATATAAAATTTTTTTATTTATATAATATACACTTGTACCAAAAGTGACAATACCACTGGATGCATATTTTTTTTTAAATACATTTTGCTTTACGGATGTGTACACGTTAGGGTACTTATCCCTCATTTCATTGACTACATATTGAAAATGAGGGTATACGTAATCTGCATCCGGTTTGGAAAGCAATTCAACTGCTGACCGTAATCTGGGGGCAACTTTGTGAATTTTATTTAGTAAATTTTTCTCCTTCAGTCGATCGATGATATGACGAGCAGCAATACTCCTTGCCTGCAGAAACGAACAAAGATATTTTTTTTTTTTGCATATACAAAGTGTAAATGACAGTCTTAATATGTTCGTGTTCTCTTGTGATTAATTATTTACCTCATCTCCAATCTTTCTGCAAACTGCTGTTGGTCCTTCCAAAATTTCTTGGGCTTGCTGCCAACTTTCATGGTCGTAATACAGTTGTAATATTTTAGCCACAGGGGTACTCCAATCCTCATCTTCTTCCCGGCTAATACGCCTTGTCTGAGGTGTCATAGGACGGGCCCACGAAGGTCGTCTATGTCTTGGAGCTTGTTCAGGAACACCTAACAAATGGGGATTCGACACTCCCCCCTCTGGCTCTGCCATGTTATCATTAAAAGTCATTTTTTCAACTGTTCAGTAACAAAAATGCGCTCACGATACTATTTTCAGTGCAAATTAACTAGGTTTAAATTTTAAATGTTATGCTGAAAGCTGGCGATGCGTGTTTTTAGTCTCAGATGCGGAAAAGTGCATTATTGTGTAGGTCATTTAACATGCAGGCTATCATGCAGTTTTTTCTGAAAAAAAAAATCACAAAAAAAAACGAAAATTCTTAGCATTGAAGGTTTGATAAAAAAACCGGGACTGCAGCAAGACCGCAAATCCTACATGGTTTCAACTAAAAAATGTAATTATGGCTAAATGTATCATTTTCAAATAGAATCTTTACGTTTCCCGATGTACCAGCTTTGCCTGTCACACCGTTCAATGCTAAACACGTAATCTTCGTCAAGTTCGTCACATTTTGCAATGACAGTTGTTAATCTTGCGCACATAATTACATGAAAAGGATTAATAATAGCTTTTTGGTGTTCAGAAAAGCCTGGAGAATATGTAGCAGTGTGGCTTCTCCTCGTACATTTTATGTATTTACAAAAAGGCAAAGAAAATATGTTTTAGTAATTCCAATTTTTGCCCAAGATTAATAGAATAGCACTTTTAAAGAAATTCCTTTTGCTTAAGTAAACAGTTCAAGTATTGCCTTTTAAAGCCACCTGGAAAATTAGCACTGTTGTGTAATAATTTGTATTAAAGCTTTTTGTATGAAGAAAAAAATAGTATAGATTACAATGAATTTTGGGGAAAATCGGACCATAACTTATGGTAGGTATCTTGACATGTAAAATGTGGTGGAGTTGGTGGTGATGTGTTATGAATTTGTATTGTTATCGAAATCCGACTCGCTTTTTTGTAAATAACCTGTCTTGTTTGTAACCAAACTCATAACACTGATACAACCATGATATGAGGAGAATGATATACTACTTGTCTTTATTTATTTGTCATTATACTACATTCCTGTAATGTTACACCAGGAAATGTTTACTCTTTTTTTGTACTACATGTAATAATTTCCAAATATAATATGTATTTCAATTTGAAGTAAATTTGAAATTATAATAGTTTTTTTTGTTAGCTGTATTTCTAGTACTCTAAACTAAAACATGAACATGTGCAAGCAAAACAAAATAGTAATGCGTAGTGTTCACTATTCACTACGAAGAACGACCTGATCGTGAATCGTGATCATCATTTACTTTATGTACGGACATCATATCATCATCATACTTTTTAGTGAGAGTAAAAATCTCAACTAAAAAAGAATACGATGTACTATACTATGCATGGAGTCACTTCTCTACATTCAAAATGCATGTGATTTTCTGAACCAACAACTTCTCTATAGAGATAGATCTATTCTTGTATTCTTGAATCTTTATATGATGAAAAAAATGGTGTGATGTACGTATCCGAACCAACAAACATGAGTATCAAAGTATCAATGAGTACGGAGCACGGACTAGGATTTTTCATGAAAAACATCATATTTTTCCATGCACTCTTTACACACTTAGTAAAAAGCATATTACTTACTACTTCACACTTCATATGATTTTGTTGTTAATATAAAGATGGGTTTATTAAATGGAGAAACTACCTGATAATTGCCGATTGGTAGCAGATGATAGTAGTGTATGAATGAATGAAACTGAAGAAACAGAGATTTATACATGTTTATAGCGTAGAGTTCTTTTTAGTCGTTGTTCAC
>JAQIWN010005027.1:0-10417 GCA_034699025.1 Entomobrya cf. arborea Gr-Col-00668 | reverse complement strand
ATTATTTACATCCTGGCCTTTCTTGTGATACCAATTTCATGCCGGTTTGCCATTTAGTGGACCTGCGCTTTCCTCGTTAGTTGAAATTCGGAATGATATCGAATCAACAAACTTTTGTTTGCTTTTTCTTGATTGATGGTATATTTCAGTTCAAAATTAATGATGCAATAAAAATAATCTACTTTATAATAAGTCTTTAGTTTTCCTTGTGTGTAATATCTTTCATTCTAAAGAAATATTTATACACTACATCTCATCAAACTTTTAATCATGTTGACTCATACTTTCCATTCCATTTCCACACAGGACGGCAACACTCGAACATAAACATTTACCAAAAACATTGTAATCTAATCAATTTACAATGAACTCAATCCAGACAACAATATAAAATGTTAAGTCAATGTGACTACCCTCGTACTACGATCACTATATTTAATTCGGTTAAGATGAGATTATATGTATAAACTTAATTTTTTCCATAATGTATGTATGTCACAACTTAAGAGTTCAAGTGTACTGCGTTTGTGGAGATTTTTAAGGTGGTTCTACAGAAGTGTCGACAAATTTAATAACTCGTTTATCTTTCCAAATATCCCGAACAAAGTCATGTATCGTTTTAATAGGGACTGGTAGTGGTAATAATATAATGGTGATACTTGATGGTACAAATTGTATAATGCTACATGTATATAGGTGATAGGTAATAGGATTTTAATAAGCAAAATGATTTATGATGGATGAACACTTGATGATTTGGTCACCCTAAACTAACTCCTTATCAATATGTAAACATCAATTGTTGTACACGTTCAACATTTGAAGATAAGGATTACGAAGGACTATCACACCACCATACACCATGATGCATTAAATGTAGTAATTTCACATGCATTGTTGAACGTACAAGTTTTAAAAACCTAAATTAATATAAATGCGGTGGTGATAGGCATGAATATATGTGTGTTATGTACTTAATGAATGGGATTTCTACGCTATGTCAAAACGCTGATAATGAATTTAATTTTGACATGTAAATTGAGATGATGAGTGGGTCGCATCTTTACAAATCAGTTTTATTTTAGTGCAAGCGTACGTCGCATCTATGCTGTTTTTTTTCAAAAGTCTGGTGATTTTCCCGTTTTATTCCATAACGGGGAGTAAATTCTTATTATTTGGTGGTAGTTTTTTTACAAGTCAATTTAACTCTGAATCAAAATATTTTAACTAATTGACCTAACTCTGTTTACTAATTTTTTTATATTAAACTGCTGCACATATTTGCCTAAAAATCTTCGGTATAAAAAATGGGTATTTCAAGGAATATACTATTGAGAAAATTTCTTCTAACTACCAGTGGCCTGGCAGTTATCTTATCAGTTTTTCTGCAATGTTCATCCGTCATTGGAGCACCGGAACCGAGACATGGCGTGGTTGTCAAAGCAGAGCCGGATCCTGTTGTAGTTCCAGTTGACAATGCTGGCAAAGCGGTGGGTGGAAAGGATGGCTTTGTTGGTGGGTTCATTTCGTCATTTTCAATGATTGTTGTGTCGGAATTGGGTGACAAAACTTTCTTCATTGCGGCGATTATGGCGATGAGGCATTCTCGGCTTATTGTGTTCGCTGGAGCTATATCTGCTTTGGGATTGATGACAGTGTTATCTGGTAAATTAGTATTTCGTAAAGTAATGAATAATCAAGCAGAGCTCTCCAAATTTTAGTTTTCAATGATTGGTAAATGTTTAATGTTTTACAGCATTATTTGGAGGATATGTCACAACACTCATTCCACGGTTCTACACATACTACATTTCAACTGCTTTGTTTGCCCTGTTTGGAATGAAAATGCTGTACGATGGGATTCAAATGGGGGAGGATGAAGGTGCTGAAGAAATGGAGGAAGTGCAAATGAATCTTAGGCAGCGAGAAGATGATGTGAGAAAATATAGTGGTTTACTATGTATTTTTTAATTGTTTTTACACATGCGTCATGTATACTAACACTATTTATTGAATTAGGAAAATACTCCTTTAACTGGTTCAACTGCGTCGGGCCTTAATAAAATACCTCCCGGAGCACCATCAAAGCTGTATGCGAAAGCAAGGCGATTCTTGTACTCAATATTTTCAAGAGTATACCTCCAATCTTTAACAATGACGTTTTTGGCTGAATGGGGAGACCGATCCCAGCTTGCTACTGTGGTACTGGCAGCCCGTGAAGACATTTGGGGTACATGCGCTGGAGGAGTCGTTGGGCATGCTATTTGCACTGGATTGGCTGTTATTGGTGGACGTATGATTGCTACCAAAATATCCGTCAAAACAGGTACGTTACCTTATCTTTACCTAAAGTTGAAATAGTGGTTTATAGATTTCTCGACAATACTAATCGGAAAATTATTTAATTTTCAGTTACTATAATCGGGGGATTGGTGTTTTTGGGATTTGCTGTCATTTCACTCTTCTTGGACCCAAACTAAGCCAACACAACTGTAATATAGAAGGGGTGGCCTTTTTTATCTCCACTTTTGATATTAGGATAATAAAGTAAAGTATATATTTAAGTTTACGCTTAGAATTTTACCGTCATAAACAATTGTACAAAATTATGCTACATTTAAGAAAAAAACATGTCTTAATTACGCACTATTACTACTTATAACATAACTAACCTTGTACTTGTCTCTTTATGTGCTGTGTTCACTAATCATAAACTAGTTTAAATTTTTGACTTTATCTTAATCATTCATGTAAAGTGTATATAAACTTAGATATCATTAAATATTTTTTCGAAATTGTCGCGGTTTGTAATCATACGAATAAAAACTTAAATCGCAGTATAATTTTGTTATGGAAAGGGGTGTACTTGCAACTTACGATTTAAGAAAATCACTTGATCGTCCAACCTTTTATACGACTGAAGGAAGCATCTTTGGAAGTCTTAGCCAAGCAATCTGTGTAGCTTAATTAACAGCTTTTTAATTTTAGTTTAATCTTAGGAAAGGAGCTTCTAAAAGTGTGAACAATCATACCACAATATTATGTTAGTCTCACGTAACTGCATAAGGAATTTATCTTAATTAGAAAATAATTAAGACCAAAACGATCCAAAGTTCGCATCCAAAACCAAGAGAATATTTTTCTATTTTTTCATCTTTGATCCCCTTTATTTACCTAATTTTGTTATTGTTTTGTGTTTTTAGTTTGTACCTTTGTCCATCGTTGAAATGGGTTAACTTGCATAAAACACAACAAAGATAACACATGATGACATCAACTTAATGAACTTCCCAGAATTTTTCCATTAAAAAATCGAAAAGTCTTCTCCATTAGACCCATAAATTATGCTTTTAGGCATGCAACATTAGATAGGCTTACATAAGAATTTCCTTCTAAGAAATTAGATGGTCACTCATTATTACATTTACATTAATATGCGAACTAGAAAAATTACTTTCTCGGAAAGTAACTACTTAAATGCTTTAACGTATAAGCATCGTGTAAGTTGTGAAAGCAAACAACTAGTAATAGCCCATGTCATAGCATATAATCGTTTCTTCTATATAAAGCAAAGTTCTTCAGTTATTTTTTATGTATTCCAATCTCCAATTCTAGGTGAAAAGATTATCTCCTAATCAGTGCTGTATCACATATTAAAGAAACGATACTAGTTTGCGATTAATTTGTAAAGAAATTTTAAAATGTGCAATCCAGCCAAAGTTTTCATAGTCCTTCTCATTGCAGGTGCCATTATTTCTACGATGGAGCCAGGTGTATCAGGTAATTATAATGTGAATTTGCGATGAAGCAATTACATTTGTCAACATCTCTAATCTTGATTTATTTTTGTTATCAACGTCCAGCGTTAAGCACTGGTAATGTACAAACACCATCAGCACCACTAAGCCCTACACATGGAAAACCAGGTAAGTGTACTTTAATTTATTTAGCTCTTTTAGCACAACGATAGAATAATGCTACAAGCCTTGCACAGTTCTATTTCAAAGTGTTTTTAACTTTCTCCTTTGGTCTAGCTGCACCCTCAGGGCCTGGACGTTATCGTAGATGGAATCAGCGAGGTGGACAAGGAGGCGTTGGTGGTTCTCCAGGTTTACCAGGATCCCCTGGAAAGAGGCGTTAAATTGTCAGCATCGAAGCGCATAATCTATTTTCGTTTGATTTAAAAATAGAAAAACGTGGAAAAGTAAAATAACAAAATATGAAATCCTGTATTTGTAACTGTTTGTTTTGAATATTCTCTACAAATTCATACGCAAATTCGTGTTTGTTTTTTTCTGGTGATAGAAAGCTCATTTCTGAGAATATCACAGATAATTACTGTGTAATGTGCTTAAAATGAGATTAAATCATCATTATGACTTACACATTATATGCTACATTTAATCTATTCCAGCGAACGAAGTAAAAATGCTTAAAATTAAAACGATGGGAGGTTGAAAGTCAAGAAACATGCGATGAGCTTGTAATATGTAAAAGTTTAAAAAAATACATGTTTTGTTTTTGTTAGTAATCTTTTTGAATTGCATAATAATTATGTAGGAAGATAGTAACAAAACTTGTATTGAGTATGTATTTAAAAAATCCGCAATCCATAGCTGAATCGTTTAAAATGCACTTTTTTTGTCCCACAAAGAAACCTTGATTGTGATCAAATAACTGCAATCGAATTATTTACGATGACACATGAAAAGAAGGTATTGAACAGTTTCACTAATTGATCCGACCAAATTCAATAATTAGTCTGCATTCCGCATCATGTATCATGTGATGGATAATATTTAGACAATCATTAACATAAATGCATAAATGCGTCAGAAATTTCAGGTTTAAGGAAATGCTAGTTCTAATTCCAATACAGTTTCCAGACTGAATAGAATGAAAGATAAAATTTTTATCTCAAAACCAAAGATATCTCTAGAAGATATGCCTAATAACACTACATCTATGCCCTATGCACACCATATTTTAGAGCTAGAATTGAAAATGCAATGCAATTATTATAACACTTTAATAGGCTATTTGTGAGTTTGAGTAAGATTCTACCCAGCTATAAATATCGAAGTTTCTGGTCATTGTGATCACATTAGCATCTTGGCTCAACAATCAATACATTGCCTGTTGAAGCCACTTACAACTACATTGTGTGCCAATAATCAAAATGGCACCAAAAATGTCACCAATCTTTATGATTGCAATGCTAATCCTGATTGCAATGACACTCACAGCAGGTAACTTTAATTAAACTTGTGGTATAATTTTAAATTGTCCGAACTAGTTCAATAATTAATGTTAATTTAATTTTTGCAGTGCATTGCTCAATGGAACCTGAAGGACCTGAGGGCGGCGTGTTCCGTGCAAAGCGGCAATTTGGAGTTTTTGCAGGAATGGGAGGACTTGGTGGCATCAATGGAGGACCAGGAATGCCAGGTATTCCTGGAAGACAGTAAAGGAGAATTAACTACTATTTTTTCGTTTTCTTTTAATGGCCAGTGGAACAGGCAATTTAGAACAGTGCATTTATGAATTATCATTATAAAATTTATATTAATAAACATTATCTTTATAAAAGTTCCCTGATGGAATGGGTTACTTGCTAGATATACAACTTAAAGCCGAAACGGTTTGAAAATAAAAAATAAACAGTGGACAGGTACAATATTTTTTCACGTTTTAAGCATTTGAAAAACAAACATTTTTTAAACCGATACGTTCGATAGTACTTAAATTTCATAAAGTAAATTGCATCTACAGACTAACCATATTAGCCAATAAAATATGTGGATTTTTGAAAAAAATGACTCTTGACCCATATTATATCGAAAAGATGTAAAACTTTTAAACATGTAAGTCATTAATACGGAAAAGAGGATAATAATGATAGCATATTGGTGATTCTCACTTTTTCATTTTTCAAATCTTTTAATCATCCGTGTGGGTATTTCATTATCCATCAAGATTTCGCATTTTAACAAGGAAGTTGACAACATGACTGGTACTGATGCCTCCATGTTGTATGAAGTCATATTTTCGAGATATTTAAGCATGAACATCATCATTATACATTATATGTACATAATAATATATAAAGAATATATACACATAGCTTGAAAAATAGACCACATTTTTAATGAACTATAAAAGCTGCATTGTTCTTCAAATATCTCAAACTACTTTTATCTGTCCACTTTGAAGCACGTTTGAATGACTTCTTATTACACGCGTATCGGAGCAAAGCTAAAAAAAATGAAAGTTTTATCCCCCGGAATTCCCGTGATCATAATTATCATGATTTGTGCCCACGTGGGTAAGCGTCGCACTAAAGAAATCTGTCATCAAACTAACCTTCCTTCCTTAACCTTTTGATGTCCATCTATTTGAGCATTGTAAGAAATGTCATTCTTCGTTTTTAGTCTCAAGTGACCCCGTGAGAAACCCAACTGAAAAGTTATCAACAAATCCATCTTTACCATCTTTTGTCGATGCACTCATCTCCAGCCCAGGCCAAGGCTCACGTAAATTAATTGAAATTTCATAAATAAATTAAAAAGGCAAAACTTTTTGAAATAAACAGATTTAATAATTTGACAGATTCAGACTCCCATCGCGGTCCAGGCTCCTTCAGTTTCAGTTGGTCGGGTAATGACTTCCACTCAAGTTCTAACAAGCGGAAATAATTGAACACATTTATATACGTGTTGTCTTACTGAGACTAGACCACCGCTTTTGATGGCGGTCCAGAGTCCACTTACGATACACGTCGGGGAATTTTTTAGAATTCTAGAAAAGGTAATTAAAAATTCATTCATTTCAAGTAAAAATAAAAATGCCGAATGTTTACATTCAGAAAGACTAACGTTGTTTACATGTACATCTTTTTAAATTCCATAACATGTTATTACATCTGCCTTCATTTCATACCTTTGTCAGCCAATAGGCAAACAACTGAGCACCTACAACTAATTATAACTTAATCATAATCATAACATAACCCTTTTACCACCACCACCATCGTCATTACATCAGCTTAAAGAGGAATTACACCACCCAGTTAGCATCATCATCAACATCATCAACAGGTAACAGAAAAATAAGCAGCTTTATCATTGATGACGGAAGAGTTATAATAATTTGAAATTAATTGACGCTTAGCGTGTTTGAGTAATTTTTGATGAATCATAGGCAGGCATTTTCTGTTTAAAATATTTTTCTGTTGTAGTTTAAAATAAATTGGGAAACACATAAAGATAAAAATTCCCAGATGAAACCGGGCACCACTATCTTGGACGCTGGAAACTACCATACAAATAGTATAAAAGTCAAATGATAAAAAGGAAACTGCCTTTTACTAATTAGAGTTAGTGCAATTTTGTTATTTGTCTGTGCAAAGTCTTCATAATGATGAAGACAAATTTACTGTTAGCCTTTGTCGTATTAACGGCATTGGTACACTTTTCAGTTGGTGTGGACCTTGATGGTTAGATAAATACCATGTGACTTTATTATCAATATATCCGAATGAAGGTACAAAAAACTTTCCATTTATTTGGTACATGTCATGCATCATTAATTTTTGTTTTGTAGATGGAGTATACCGCTTTGCACGACAAGCTGGAGCTCCTGGATTACCTGGCTTACCCGGTGGTTACGGATATGGGTATGGCGCAGGATCTCCTGGACTGCCTGGTCTGCCAGGCGGATATGGGTATGGAGGCGCTTCCAGACCTGCTTCTTCATTTATTAAGAAACTGTTGAGCAAGTACATGGCCGACAGCTCATCCGTTACAACGGCCGATGAAGCTGCCCTGATGAATTATTACTACCCGTACTACTTTCCCTATTATTATGGCGGATATGGAGGATATGGTGGGTCAGGTGGGGGAGGAGGAGGTGGTGGCGGCGGCGGTGGAGGTGGACCAGGAATGCCAGGTAAAATAAGAGGATTTTCGATAACTTTGGAAGATAAAAACTTTATGCTTGATATAATTTCATATAATTGGGATTCTTTTATTTTCAGGTTTGCCAGGCTATTAAATACGGAAAACAAACGAAACAAAAAAACAAGCATAAAATGTCTATATTACCTTAAAATAAACACTTTAAATCATAAATAAGACGTAAAAATAAATATCGTAAATTATCGAAAAATGAAAACTTTTATAAGAAAATTGAAGCATAAAACTGAAAATCAGGGTAGTCATATCCATTTATCATTTGTATTTTCATGTATGCATTACGTATGTACATCACTCAAAGAATAGTTTGAATCATAAAGTTACTGTGATTTTTGATTATGAAACTTTAAATTTCATTGATCAGAATTAATTTATTTCTATATCCTCTGGACATACATAATAAATTGACAACTTGTATTTTGCCCTTGAAGTCAGTAGACAAAATTCAAGCGTTTCCAACTGCTCATGCATGCTCACATGAAATGATGGCGAGGCAGGTGAGGAGTCATATGAAACGTAAAGATAAGTTAGTGGAAAATTTTTAATATCAGGTGATATAAAGCTGTCGCTGTAAAACCTTAGTGTGGTTTTTTTTAGCCTGGAAGAACAATTTTCTTAACGCTAGAACGCTAGTATTGAAAGCTAGAATAAAAGAAAAATAGAAACAGATTCTTTTAATTAAATTGATAAAATTAATACGAACATTACAAACTTCTACTTGCACTATTTAAATCTACACCTGCTTGAAAGCAAAACTTAATCCTTAATGTCAAACATTATCTCTCTAACCAATTGACCTTTACCTTTGATTTTAATTGTTCTTAAACCCACTTGTTAGCAGAAAATACAGTTTACCAATAATGTAAGAAATTAGTTATGTGTAAAGTATTAATGACTAATCCGGATGAGTAATAAATTATTTTAAAGCAGGCACATATACTATAATATCATACATTTACGCATATAGTGCAGTTAATTTAAAGGTTTTCAAATGATCATGTGCCTGATGATGAATAATGAGATTTCTTAACATGCATACATCCAGCACACAAATAAGTAATTACAAAAGTATTACTTCGTTTTGTGGTTAATTAGCAGGGGCTCATTATAATCAACATCCTTGGAGTGTCCATGAATGTACATACTTACACCTGTAATTACCCTTTCGTTTGCTTATATATATACGACAGCGCAAAAGTGAGAAAACATTATAAAGCTTCTAGACGTGAAATCTGTGATATATCTTAAATAACGACTTAAATCCCGAAATCGATAACTAAGATGGCTCAAGGACATAATATCTGTCTATCTTTCGGATGTTTAGTGTTATTCGGACTTTCTTTAAGCATTGCTGGTGCTAGTGAAAGCCCATTTGGTAACTACAAAGACAGTTTTTTAGTACTAAAGTTGTAATTTACACTAATTGTTTGTATGATAAAAAATAAATGCAATTTTTTTTTTGTTTCAGGTGCCCCACGAACTCCATCCACTACCACCACAACTACAACAACGACGACAACTACCTCTGCAACAACCCAGGTACCTATTGAGTCGAGTACTGTGGCACCAATTTTACCAGGAAGTAATGAGACCCTGGCTCATTCTCATGATAACCTAAATGGAACAGAAGAGGAACACGAAGGTGCCTTGAATCATCAGCACAGTTCCCTTACTAGTTTTGCAAATAGCTCCTTAGAGTCTGATAAGCTTTCTAGCCATACCCATTCGGATGCACCACCTCTTAATTTTCTTTCTTCAGCTATCTTAATTGCTGGTTTATTATTAGGTAATTTTGTGATTTAGTTTTAGAATTTCTGTATTATATTTATACTCTGTATATTTGATGATTTTCGGATTTTTTTATATTTCAAACAAATGCGTAAGCGACTCTTTAAATTGAAATTATTATTAATGAGGATGATTATGATAACAATACATCAATTTGCTCTTTTTGCTCAGTTTTAAACGTTTAAATTCTATATTCATTCAATTTCCGCTTCAGATGAATGTGTTTCGATTTTTGTTAACTCTAATTGCTACGTTTAAAATATTTGATAATTTGATTAGTAATGAATTAATCTACGCTCTTGTTATTCTGTTACTGTCTTCTTCACTCATCACCACCACTTTTATCATTATCAACAAAATAGTGTAGAGCAAAGCTATGAAATTGCGTCAATATAATGTAATCTTGCAAGTACTTTTCCGTAATACTAATATTATGCAAAAATCCAAGACAAACTTAGTCAAAAAGATAAAATAAAAGAAAAAGATTTTTCTGTTCAAAATAATGCATTAAGGAGTCACGAATCTCATTAAGATTAAATATGCGCACCGGTTGCATCCAGACTAAATTATTGTCGATTAGCTTATCGTAAAGTTATAAAGAGACGGCTAATTGCAGTTGCTGTTTTTTTCTTGAAGCAACTGCAAAGCTGGCAACC
>JAQIWN010005026.1:0-10418 GCA_034699025.1 Entomobrya cf. arborea Gr-Col-00668 | reverse complement strand
GCATCGAAGGAATTAGCCGGGCGTATTGGCTAAGTTCTTAGCAACAAGTTAACCCGTGAAATTTGTACTCCTGTCTTAATTTAAAATTCAACATGATTATCTATTTATTTATGCCTGGAGCCTCAGAGGTTCCTCTTTGAACTAATCAGTCACTTGATCATCCACTTCAGCTGCATGAATACGTGTTGAAACAAGGGTTTTAGGATATAAAAAAACTTGGAATTGCAAAACTCAATGATGCGACAAACTCTCTTTCTTATTAATTTAGTACTGTATGTAAGTTGTCGAAGAAGTCAAGCAACAAAAATGGACAAAAAAATGCTTATCAAACAGAAAACTGTCAGAATAAAATGACGACAGTTATCATAGCCCGCAATCGACTACCAAGTACGTATTCTCTTTGCACGAGAACGGAAAATCAATCGTTATTTCAGAATTTTTCCAAAAAATGGTCAGCAAAAAATAGACGAAGGAGATATTATCAGCATGGCATGTGGCGGAGTAAATCCTCCGGTCATAAAAAAGGGTTTCTTCGTAACAGAAGTTAGGATACGATCAAACTTAACCAAGTATGTCGCAGATTGTACTTCAAGCCTGAGTTTAACAGATATTTCGATAATTAAGAAAACCAACCGATGGCCCTCATTTTAAAAGGATTTACAGTGAAATTCATAATTATCAGATTGGTTTCTTAAATGTTGCTTTAAACATATTGAATTCTAGGGAACAAGTAGATTTTCAGGATGCACGTGTTGAGGGTATGGAGTTGATATTTTGTTAGAAAAAGTTTAAAAGTGAAAAAAATACTAATACAATCGATTCCCTCCCATACATTTGACTCTGACGTTAATTAAACTACATAATATACCACTTTAAAAATAAATATGTAAATAATTTCAATTTTTACCTGACTAATTGATGATTCATATAGTACAAAAAACTGTACACTTAAAAAGCAGATGTTTTCCTGTACTCAATCGTTCTACTTGGATTGTATCGCTTTTGGTATTTCCTGGTTGTATTGACGTATGTATGTCAAATCTGAATGTTAGAAAAAATCCGTATACTTTATGCTACTGACGCAGCACAGGAGGACATATTGCATGTGAAAATCCTCCTTCAGCAATCGGTGATATTACATTTTTTTAGCTTTCTTTTCAGAATTAGATTAAGCATTCGTGCATCAAGCTATTGCATTGATATGTATAAATTTAGCACATGATCGCTTCTAGAGTAGTATGTATTACACAACACCTTTTTACATGCACATATGGCATTCTTGCAAGAAAGTCAATTACGCAGTACTAATCAAATCAATATTATTCCTTCGGTGCAGCTTTTTTCGCTAATGCGGCAATTATGTAAAAATTGTTGGTACTTGCACTGTACTGTCAGGTTCCATTCCATTTGAAAACCTCCCATACAAGTCCCTTTTTAGAGCTTGAAGAAGCACTAAATTACTCAACATTCACACTATGCATGCATTTAGAAGTTACAATTACAAGGACACAATAAAATCGTCTTCATCTTCCAACTTAGTTATCACAGAAAAAGAACATATCTCTGGAGTTTTTACACGAAAAGAAAAGTGAAACAACCAGAATGCTTGTAACAACTTAACAACACAATACTACAGTTATGCCAAAAGGGTAGCTTTGAGGTTGAGGGTAACCGCAACCAAACATCGTTGATGTTCGTTAAAATCTACCACCACCGCTACCACTCTTTTGCCCCATCCATTTCCTTTTCACGTATACAATGTATCACTCTTGTAGTATAGTAGTCGCAGCCGGGGAATGCACAACTCAAGGTCTATATTTATTACACTGACTTGACTTTATCAAGAAAGAAAATTACAGCACTGTAGCATGTATATTCCAGCAAATTAGATGTGAATGCACTTGAATAATCACTTAAAGAAGTTATGACTGTGACACAGAGAGCAACATAGTTGCAGGTTGTAATTCCACAAAATGTCGGTTTTGACAAGGCGCTCTTGAGTTATTGTATTAAATTACAAATCTATCAAAAATCACGATAAAAGTGTGAGTACTTGTTTATCTTAGAAGCATTTTCGTCAACTTTGTTCAATAAAACAACTGGCAAACAAAGAAAAATCACTTAAGATGACTTTGGCTTCCGATCTGGCATTGATATTAGAGAACGTGCATAATGTGCGCGTTTCGTTTCAAATATGTATTTATGCATCCTATGCAAGTAGATGAAGTGTGTATACTAATCCGAAATTGGCACTGGCACAAGTGTAAAGAGAAGTTGCATTTTGTGCTCTTCTGCATCATCCAGAGAGAGTAAAAACTGCATACACTGACGAATGATGATAGCAGATTTTTTTCGCATATATCAGCATACATAAATGTAAAACGTTGTGTCTTTTTATCTTGAAGCTTTATTCTGATCAAAAAGAAGATGATGATCAGATCAGCTTAGCTTAACCACCTATTTTAATGTATGTATGTATTCTTAGAAGTTCAACTTTGTACTGGCTCTAACTTTTTAAAAAGGCTGTCTTCAAATACATATATAACACTTTGTTCCCATTATAACTGAATTACTCCTACCATAACAAATTACGTGTTTTCTCAGTTACGCAGAGTATGCAATAGCTCTTGTTAGCTATAAAGCAACCTTTACAACTCTCCCACTACTTCTACTACTACTTTTGCTGCATTTACTGCATACCAACCTTCACAACTAAACAAAATGAAAAAATTCCAATGAAAAAAAAAAATCAAATCAGAAACAACAACAACATGAGCATCGAAGAAAAGTGGAAAAGATTCGCACACAGACTGAGCAGAAATGTGCATTAAACAATCCTTTACAACGACTATAATGGAAAAAAAGATAGATAATGCTTGCATAAATGCAAGTATTCGTGAAAGCCAGAACAAAGTACATGTGAGCAAGTATAGTAAATGTTTAGGCAGATATATACATATATTTAAACTACTTACTATGGCTATAATGTAAGTGCACACAACAGAGACATTTTAACAAAATCTGAGCTTGATTATTATTATTATGTTGTATGCACAAACCAATGCGCGTATATTATTATGGGTTTACGATAAAGTGATGTTGCTGCCTCTGCTGCTTCTATAATATCGCGATAGTGCATACTGCTTAAATAACCAGTCATTTGGCTAAACTGGTCGTCTCATTCCCAAATGGGGAATCTGTGCATTGTGTGTGCATAGTGAAGTGAGCGGGTTGATTTTTAGTCAACAGGCTGTTGTGTGAGCTGTTCAGGCAAAAAGAGAGAGAGACAGCCAGTGACTTGATTCCATGATCATCATGATTGGATTAAAGACATGCAGGAATGCAAGCTTGCAAATTCCGTGATGCAGTTCTGTGCGAAAGTAGACGAATTTGGTTCAGTTGTTTTGATACTAACATCCCATCAGTTAGGACACATGAAGTTAACTTGGGGACATCGTGAGTTAAGCCAGCTAAGAAATGGGAAAAAGATGAAATTTATGATGACTCTGATTGGAAGTTAAAAGAGTATAAAAGGTTGATAATATTACATTTTAAATACTGACAGAGAAAAGATTATGAGTAATTTTATGAGTTTTTCCTTTTTCGTTGTCCAAATTTAAGCTGTGTATACTGTTATGACATATTGTAAAAAAAATCTTTGCTTGTCTGGCCATTTCTCTTATATGACTGCTACTAATAAAACTCTGTCAGTCTACTTCTCATTCCTTCCACCTTGTCTCGTCAAGACCATATAGGTATTTCAACCTGATAGGACAGAGAATTAGATACGAAGAAATTACTACGAAAAAGTTGTCCAAGAAAAATGAAACAGGATTTTGGACAGTCAAGCAGAATAAAATGCATCAGTCAACTGATCAAATAAATGCGGTGCTTCAATTATGTGTGTGCATTTGTGTGACTTTTTTCCTTAAAAAATTATATGAGATTGTGGTAGTGCCAAAGCCAATTACAGACAGGACAACAACAGTAAGCAAAAAATAGTGTCAATTACAGTTGCATTTTGTGCAAACTTTGGCATACAAAAGTATTTTTGCAGATAAGAATTCTACTCTTTAGTCGGGTGCATACCATGAGTGTAATTTCGAAAGAATATTTTATGCATCATCAAATCAAGATGCAGTTCAAGCTGTTTGTTGTCATCTGGTGCGGTGTGGAGTGCAGGCCACATGAAGTCAAGCTGTTTTAATGTGGCGTATACAAAATATATTGGCCATCATTATTACTGTATAGTGGAAAATATAGATGCATTCTGTACTACACGTATTAATCGAACATTCACATAATATTATAACAGAAAAATCTGCGCTTGTCCACCCCCAGCAGCACTCAGTCAGTCAGAGAAGAGACCAGTTTAATGATATGTAAAAACTGTAAAGTTTGCCGTAGACATTTAATAGTGTCATTGATAAAGTAGCTTTGAATGTATTAACGTTTTTCTTCCACTTTTGTCCTATCTCTTAAAATAATACGAGAAAAAACGTCGTGCATAATGTGAAAGAAAGGTGATATGATGGGTAAATATAAAGGGATATTAGGGTTTCAATGCAACTGCTTAGTTGCATCGATTCAACCGCAACGAATATATATATATATGCATGACTTGGCATCTAATCCAAACTGCTTTGTTAATGAAGCTATATACTCCCTTGTTAACTGCTAACAAAAAAAAAATAGACTAGTTCAAGGTTTTTGTGGAACAAAAAATCTTATTTCTCTCGATTACTTAAATCCATTCGACAGTTTAAAGTCCAAAATATGCTTTGAGTGGTTTCGTTTGATTTTATCTGCTTTCAGTTGAGGAGTTTGAATTAAAATTTGATTCGGTACAAATGTACATTATGAAATTGTTGGTTTTTCAAATTTGAAGGAAAAGGTTGAACACGACTTGGTTTTTACTTAGAGGAGAGTGGTGAGATGAGGAAAAAGAGCCGTTGATATGTATAACAACTTCTTAGAAGACGAAGACTAGACACCCATTTTTCGCTGAACATTTGAATGAACCCAAGACAATATTATAAAAGTTTATGTTAAAAACTCGAGGTATTTAGGAGATAAGGAGTGGAACAACAAGATGGCATTTTTACTATTACCATTTTCAGTTTGGAAGGTTAAGTGAATGCAAACAGAATGAAAAATGTAAAAATCTGATATGCAATTTAAAAGAAGTACAACATATTTACTATTTGTTAGTATGCAGGATTTTTCAAAGTTGCAAATAGAGGATTTGTAAGAGCTTTTAAAAAGCGTGTTGCAATATTTAAAAAATAAATTTTCTTTAATTAATTCAAAATTTCGACCACATGCATAGATCACATTTGTATAAACGCTAACAACAATAAGTATTTTACATGTAATGACTGTTCATAAATGATGATAATGAGAACAAAAACTAGTAGGTACGTTCAAGGCACAAATGTAAACAGTTTCTTGAAAACTGTTTTACATCTCTGGGTATTTTTTAGCTTGCAACATGCATTATAATTTTATGATTGAGTTCGATTTGTAGTATAATTGATAAAGAATTGTGGAAATGAAGTAAAATTTGTCTCTATCCGCTGGTCCACGAGGTCAACCCATATCACACTGTGTATGTACAAGTTCAAGTTCAATTTATGATATGGAGATGAATACCGTGCTAAACTATTTACTCTTACATATATCATCTCAGAATATAAAAAGGGCTTTTGTATAAGAAATTGCCTTCTAGCTATTTACTACTGCTACTACAATTGTAAAGAATATATATACAAAGATCATTTGTCACGAAATAGAATGGATTTTTCAAGATGCGTCAACCAAACTATTACAGAAAGCATGTACAAAAAATGTTTGTAAGTTATGAACATATAGCTGTATAGACATAACACGCGGCGAGCAGAAGGTTTTGTGAAACAGCCAAGAACTTTTAGAAATAATATCAGTCTTGTCTGTTGGCTTGGTTGATAGCATGTCTTAAAAAATATTTGCAGCCATAAGAAACTTGTCTCATTTATAATGCACTGTAGCTTGAATGACAATAGTGTGAGTGTGAGAAGACTAAAAAAGATAACGATAAAACCTCATCTCTTTAATTTTACCCATAATTTACTAGTTTTGCTGAAGGAGTTCTTCCAGAAGCAGATAAAATTACTTTTTTCTTATTTATAAGCTGCATCTTTTTTATTATCTCTTATTTTTTGTGTAAATTTTGTAAATGGAGATGATAAATATTTATGTACATTCAAACAAAAAAGGTGAAGGTGCCACTGTTGTCATTTTACACGAAGTAAGCATGCATGTACCCATGAATAAATTTGAATCTTCACCATTCAAAATGTCATCATAACCATGCAAATGTGTGTGGGGTAAGGAATTTATCAAAACAAAAAGAAGAAAAAAATACCAATAGCCTAGAGGATTAAATTTTCAGCCTAACATGAATTTATTATATGCCATAATGGTTTTATATTTTTATTGAGGATAATGTATGAAATTACTGAAAAATACACTCATCTCTATAACTGTTCATCTCTGTGTATTTCAATTCAATAATTCCAAAATTCGAATAAAAATATATTATTTCCTTACAGGTACGTGTCCAACTTGTCATAATTTTGGTTCATTTTCCTCATAGTAAAACAAGATGTCGAAATTATTTGTAGAAAACAAATAATAAATATAAGATAAGATAACCCGAGTATAATCCAGCAAGGACATTTTACGTGCTATGCATGCACCCTTATGTGTCTGTAATCAGTATGTTCAGAATAAAACCAAACCAACTACTTAAAATAATGCAAAATCAGCACTATCTTCAAGTTGACTATTTGATTACACCACTATCACAACCCCATAAATGCAGCAGGGCCATTGTCGACAGGTATGAATGGTTTTCGTCGAGGATGTTGATGGTAATGTATAAATGATCACATTCAAATTAGGTGACAAATTCCAATAAAATACCAAGTATACACGTGTTTTTTTATTTATATTTCCTCGTACGGATTGACTGGAGATCCACTAAAGTAGTAATTGTCTGCGCTTGTTTTTTGTCTGTATTTGCCGTGTGCGTATTTTCCAAAGTTTACTTGTTATTGTACAACACTTTTTATTGTTTACACTTATGATAGGTCAGAGATAATGATAGTCAGATAGGTCTATTCTAAAATATAATAAGCTCTTGAATTTTCGAAGGTGACCGTTAACTAGTATATTATGTTTCGAATTCATGTACCATTTTCCTTGGTATCACGTACTTGATGATTTATATTGGTGTATCCCTAACCCTTTGGGCATGTATACCTAAGCATTATTAAACTTACATTTTATTGTTAATGTTTAAATGTTGAGTGCATATTTAAATTCTGTGTCAGAACTAACAAACAAAAACAAGGAACGTTTTTGCTAGAAGGATCATATTCATACATCAAGCAATAGCCCATGTAACACGTTGAAGGTAATCATATCTATAATGACCAGAACCAGACGTGAACTTAACTAGTTTGTTTGTTTCTTGGTAAGAGTGTTTCCTATTCGTAACGTTCCGGTAATTTTTTTTATTCATGTGCATTTCGATGTCTGTAGTTTATCATCTTAGGCTTATGTAAACAGGTAGAAAAGTGCAACGATGAAAATATAAAAGTGTAACAGCTTGACCATAACATTTTGCAATGCAGACAACTTTACTTTTTTGACGTACACAAGGTATGCGATGTGTAAATATTTGATGAGTTCATTCTTCCAGGCATTATATATTACGTTATAAAATAGAAACCTCGTCGAGGTCAGCTAACAAATAATAATATGGCTCATTTACAAAACACTTGTCAGATATAAATCTTCATGACTCATATAGGTGCTCATCACCACTGCTGATTATTAATGCAATGATGATTGCCGCATATTTATTTACCACCACTTATAAGCTAACTAGTTAAACCTTGTAATCAAAGGGCTAACTACTAAAACGGAATAAAATTTCGCACGCTTACATATTCCCAGCATGAGCAAATTAATTGTATTCACATCCAGTTTTGCTGGCTTGTTGATTGTTGTTTTTCTTGATGCACACACTAGTACTACTGGTCATTTGGCATTACACTAACTTCCGATGAGCACGTACATACATACATGCTTGCAGCAATTCGTTCTTAATTGAAAACATGAGAAATCTGACAGAAAAGTTTCTGATGATATTTCATTCTACACATATTATTTTTAGAACAAGCGCAAGATCCATGCACATTACTTGAACCAGGAAAAGGTGGAGTGGTGAAGATGACTGTAAAGACTTATTCGATTATTTATGTTGCTGAAGACATCTATCATATTCTCTGACCACATATGAAGCGATCTAAATTAAGAGATTTGAAAGAGACGATTACATCAATACGATGATGATTATCAATATTATCTGGGAAAATGCACTGTCTTTTTCGACTGTGCCTAAAGCTGACGCAAAGCGAATTGACAGGTAAGAAGACACCTAGATGCTGTGAAAATGGAAGGTGTCATATCTGAGGAGAGTTGTTAGAGAAGAATCAAAGCTGTTTGCAGAAGAAACATGTTCTGTTCATGGCGAGTTTAGAATAAAGATGAATAGATTTTAGCTTGATATTTTGATATCACCATTACCATCAGTATTGTTTCAAGTTGATATGATCACTATCTTCTTTATCTGTACCAGGATTTATTGTCACAGCTTGTCACAATGAGTTCAAGTGTCAACGACAATATCTAAGGTAGACAGTCAAGTCCCAAAGGATTATTGCTCTTACTTTTCACGAAAAGAAAAATCAGGCAGTATAGATTTTTTACGCAGTATGCATTAGGTTACTGTACAAAAAAATGTGTATTGTTATTAGTAAGATTCGCGTTTCCTGTCTGTAGTACGCAAAATTAAGCATAGGTTATTGTTTCGTCTTCTCCATGATCATCACTAATTCTATGCTTTCTTCCTTGCATGCAGTTAACCGTAACCGTCTTCTCTCAAGCGCAGGAACTATGCAAGTAAACTGCATTACATATGAACTCGTCTATGTCTACTGTTTTAGTTAGTTAAGTCAGGTACACCTGTGCGGCTGAATAAACACGCCAGGTCCAAATTTGTATTTCAAAATTACACCTCACACTCTTTACCATCATCATTATAATCAACAAAACAGTACAAAATGCTTCCACTAAAAGCGAAATACTAACAACAGTAAATAGTAATAATAGTATAAAGTGTGCAAAGGGGAGGAGGACAGAGAAACAGGAATTGCATGATGTAGTCAGTCACAAGACGAGCGAACAGAGTACCTTGAGGAAGGTTGTTGTTTTTTCATATGCCAAAAAATGCAAGTAAAGTTGTCTAGAAAAGGAGAGAAAAAAATGTTTCTATGTTTCACAGAGTATCTAAACGGAAAATGAGAAAGGGTTGAGGTGTGTACGTACACGCCTTCCTACTTTTAATATCAATACTTTAATTCTCTGTTCTCTATAAACAGTTTTTTTGTTGAAGTTGTGTATATAATGTGTGAATGTCCAACTTTATTTGCTATTTCAACAAATGTATTGTATTTATATGGTATTTCGGCCTGATTTATTTACAAACATGTACAAAGTATGTACATATCACTTGTATATTTAGTACTAAATTATATTGTCGCACCATTATGCAGTTTTCTTTAGAATAAATTGAAATGCAAAACGTCAAACCAAACAACAATACAATTTTGCAGCATAAGTTGTGTATATTTTTATCTCAGACTAGCAGCAACCAATGACTTTTATTTGCATAAAATGTTTTATGGTTATGGTTTGTGTCTGAAGTGCATTGATATTGTAATGTGACAACATGAACATTGCATTTTCCGTGATAAAGAGCAAGTATTGCAGGAGATCTTTTGATTATTTTTATTTTTTGCACGACAAAAATGTTGAGGTAGATAAAGGTTGGCACAGATGAGATGAGATGGACAAGTTTCATTAATACATTCACAGTTAAAATTGTACATATTTTGTCAAGACAGTTCAAAGATACCGGTCGCCTCATCTCATCAGGAGAATGCGTAAGCTGTGCTGTTCATATATACTCGAGTATATCAACGCAACACCAAGTATAGAAAGGACAAGTTATTATAAGGGCCATTTTTGGGCTAAAATTCAAAAAATTCTTTCTACGCCTATTTTTGTAAAGCTCATCGAATAATGTGTAACGGTGAAAGTTTTGGCCAAATTGGACCACCCTGAAGAAAGTTGTGACCGGTCAAAGTTGGCCAAAAAAAAGTAAAATTTTTTCGACTTCTCATTTTCAAAGTTGAGTATCTTCAACATTTCTCAGAGTAAACCAACTATCACCATATCATTAAAAAGGGTATTGTATACTGATACTATTGCACCTATGGCATAGCCTAATAACGTGGCAGTGTCGCTTT
>JAQIWN010005025.1:0-10419 GCA_034699025.1 Entomobrya cf. arborea Gr-Col-00668 | reverse complement strand
CTTTTAACCTGCAGTTACTCGAGCATACCGACAAACCCTTTGGATTGTGGAATATAAGATCAATCCCGCATCCTCCACAGAGCATTATAATATTGTTAACAAGAGAGTTCACTATTGTAATCCCGCAGTAATACCACATGGTTTTAAAGTTGAAAGAAAAACAGTGGGGAGTTTTATGTTATATTGTCTTGCTTGTGTGAATAGTTAGTAGTCTTAATAATAGGCATAAGATAAGTACCCTGAAAAACCAAACTTTTTAACTGGAAGCGAGACGAGAAAAAAAAGAAAACTTTTTGGGAGGAAGTAAAATTTAAAGCGAAGGAATATGTTTATATCACACACACACACACAGACACACAATCCCAATGAAACTTTGTGGTATAATAACCACAAAACTCGGATGATGTTAACTGGAATGATGATCATGATGGTGATGCTGTGGTGGCTGTGTGTCTAGTCCTAGTCGTGTGGTAGTGGTTTTATGCAATGATGTTGCAAAGGGGCCAAGAATATTAAGGACTCTGCTGACTAAATACTTCTCGCAACTCTCAACCTTTAAAAATGTAGTGGAAAAAATAAAGTTGCACAAGTTTACACACAATGCAAACATCTTGCAGGATAATAGGTGCAGCAATAACAATGTACAAACATAACTATCCCAGGGCCTGTACATTGTATGTGTATGTAACATTTGTTTCTGTAACAGACTAAATTACTCAGGAGGCACAAGACAATGATCGCTATATGTATAAGGATTTTAAAGATAGAAGATAACTAGCATAGAAAGATTTAAAAATGTACATTTCCACGAAGAGTAATCTATCGAGAATGAACAGTAGACAGCAAAAA
Source organism: Entomobrya cf. arborea Gr-Col-00668 (assembly GCA_034699025.1). Taxonomy (NCBI): domain Eukaryota; kingdom Metazoa; phylum Arthropoda; class Collembola; order Entomobryomorpha; family Entomobryidae; genus Entomobrya; species Entomobrya cf. arborea Gr-Col-00668. The sequence continues at coordinate 9,570 of JAQIWN010005025.1, read as the reverse complement.
GAAAAAAAAATAGTTTGCTCATTGTTCTCTCTTTTTTTTATTTCAAACTTTGTGCTTTATAATAAATATATAAGCTTCTTTCTTTTCCTTGTGTGCTTGTTAGTTAAGCAGCATTATTATCTATCCCAGTAGCAAAAATAGTGGTACTGGTGGTGCTGGTGGTGGTAGTGGGTCCCTGCTGCTGCTGCCACTCTTGCTACTTTGTTTTTAATATTATACCCTTTAACATTACTTTGGAATTGAACTAGAGACCAAGAATGAAGCAACGAAGCAGGAAGAAGGAGATGAAGAATTGGGCGAAAGAGTTAAAAGAGAAATAGCATTTTTAATATAATGCTCCTCTTAGGACCACAAAGACCTAACTAGAAGTAGTCTACTTGGGAATATAGATAGATGATAGGAGAGAGAGAAAAAGTAAGTTTTTAGTTGAGTTGCTTCCAGGCAGCTTGAAATGCTTTAAATTTGTATAACATACAATTCATTTTTTCATGTTATAGTACAAGAATAAGCTAGCAAAACCAAAGCACTCTGCAAGCTCAAACACCACAGAACTAAGGATAAGTAATAAATGTTATAAGGATAAGCATATTTTTTTAAACAAAGTTAAATTCGTACTCTGAGGCTGGCAATTATAAAGCCAACATTACGATCATATTCATGATGATCATATTTTGAGAGCCGAGGGAGACGTGAAGGCATGCGAAAGTTATGTCGAAGTGTTTATATTATTGTTACTATAATGCAAACATGTTTTTGTACACTATTTGTACTTTATAATGATAATGGCTTCTAAAAATGTGTGTATAGAGTTTGTGTCGTTTGTGGTTTAATAATGTACTGGTGTGTAGCGTTTGTAATAATGGTACATGAATACATTGTAAATATGTGGCACTATCACTTATTTGCTGTCTCCTGTTCCCCTGTCGGTTTGTCGGATGTTAAGTACTTTGTTCAGTATTTACATATATGAAAGGTTCGTTCACTCGAAAGTGGAACTCAAGCTCGACATCATCGGTCGGAACTAGCATTTACGTAGCGCACAAAACATAATATCTTTCGCCATAAATAAGAGTGGAGAATAAATGTAAACGCACGATTTCATGGACAAGCAGCAGCACAACTTGTGTTGCACTGCACGACTAAAGGCTACTACTGTAGTTGTAGAATCTGAAACAAATGACACACGAAACCAAGCACATATGGCTTCTGACTGAGTGACGCTGGAGGATTCATGAGAGTTGAAAGTTGATAGAACGTGGCATTATTTTAGCACTGACAAATTGTACCAACAAATTTTACCATTCTATCTGTGTCCCTTATCTTTCTCCAGACACGAGAGAGAGAGAGAGGAGTACAAGTAGGCATATGCTGTTGATACAGGCTGGCGTACAGATGTAGAAGGATATCTTCATAGCCCATATATTATTACATGTTTAGAAAAAATGAATTTCTCCACATACATATGAAATCGGTCCTCGGGCTGCTGCTGTCTGCTCTACTATCTTATTTTCGTAGCTTTGTCGAATGGAACATAACAAATAGTAGTTATTCTCCTACTACATTACTTACATAACAAATCACGATTTGATAACGAGAAACGAGTCTTTGGTGAATTTCGGTGGACATTTGCATTTTGTAACAGGTATATATAAACATGCATACACACAATACAAACTGATGTAATAATACAAAAGGATATAAAATTGTATTATCAAAGTATTGAGCGACTTTCATCATTACTCTTATACTGCAACAACACAAGTTAAAGATAGATACTGCAACAGAATATTTTATCAGAGAAGAAATGTGAATTGATGTGTGGGTACAATATCTTGCCATGTGAGCCTTCCAAACTCCAAACACAATTACAACACAGCACAGTTGTTGCATTGCAAATTGCTTAAATAGAACCAAACAGCAACAATATTATTGTATACTAGTTTCTATACGATTCTCATGATACCATCTTTGATCGCGATCATGATGATGATGATGATCAACACTGAAAACAAGCAGGAAACAACCAGCGACGTACCGACAGCGGGAACATAACCGAATAAAAAACCACAACCACCGTATTACCACTGGTTTTTAGATAGGAAATATGGAATAGTTTCCATCATTCATCCAAAGAGTGAAAATGGAAAGTATAAGTTTAGTATTACGAATTGGAGCAGAAGCGACAGGAGCAGGAAGGAAACAGGAACAGGCTCAAAACAATATTTATTTATGCATAAATGAATCTCTGTTTCACTGGTTGAAAACGAATGAGTATGTGTGTGGGAGAGAGAATGGGAGCGAGAGTGAGAGCAGAAAAGTTAGATTAGAAGTTTTTGAGCATGTTTGCTGTTAGCAGGCATATGGGAATAAAAAGAAATATAAATAGTGGAATTGATATTTCAATTGATAAAGATGATATTTATAAAAAAGATATACATATATAAAGGTTTATAATAACAAGCCTAACTACTTTTCAACTCAGCGGATGTTCTATGACACCAGTGAGCAGACACGGTATATAAAACAAAAAATATAGCATATATAGAGTGCGTTATTTTTAACATGAACAGAATTAAAGCTTTGTTTTTGTTGTGGTAGGCAAAGTCAGCAGGATTCAGGATATTACAACTTGAATACTTTTAGTAGCGTAATGCAGTTGAAACTGAAGGAGAGAGAGAAGAGGAAGAGAATGAAAGAGAAATGAGATTATTTACATAGACAAGGAAATTCACTATGTGCAAGGGAATCTCTAAAAAAGGAGATAGGGAAATATCTGTATTAAAACGTGCACCCTCACGTCTGCTCCTATCTCTGCTATCTCTACATTCACTCAATTCTCTTCAGAAAAATGAAACTATGAAACTTTTTTTTGTAAAAAAAAGTGCGAACCGAGAGTGAATGCTAGTTGCTCGTTGTGATGATCATCGTCATTGCATCATGAATCATGACTATGGCTAAGTTAGGCGGTAGGGAAGTTGCCTGAACTGAAGTCTGCTCACTGATTTCGTTTCATTTAACTGCATGCATGTGGTTTTTTGGCAGGAGCAAAAATCTGCCAAAAGGAAAGGATGATTGTACGATACAATGACAATACAAGAGCACACACAGTCAACCAATGAAAGAGACAAAACACCGACTGAGTCCAATTTATCATTTACATTGTATCGAAGAGTATTTGTGGTTCTTTAGACTATTGGTAAGAATAATATGTATAAATATATTGGGGTTTTATTTCAATAGAAAGCACGTTTCATTGATAAAGATTTTATGAAACAGGAGCTCAGTCATTGCACTATGTTGTCGTTTGTCTATGTTACCGTTCGCAAACGTCTGTGAAGAAGCTTGCATGTAAGATGTAAGTATTAAATGGATAAAAAGGATAAAGAGTAGTTTTGTAAAGAAATGGAATGGATGTATGGGTATATGTAAATGTGATTTTGCAAAATATCTTCTGCAGTTTTGAAGTCTTTATTTTCCATTTAATTTTCAAACCACGTAAAAACAACGTAATAACAAGAAAAATAAATACAAAGACATTAAAGTGCAATGTGATAAGTAAAGTCGTACAAAGAGTAGCGTTTATTTTTTTGAATATGAAGCCAAGGAAGATCCAAGTTCAAGCAGACAAAACTGCACCCATAGCCATCATTCTCTTTGCACTCGTCTCATCTTACGTCTACGTCTGTCTTCGCTTCGCACTGTAACATAAGCTTTTATCGACAATGACGACAACGACGAAAGAGGAAAAATAATAATTCTATTGTGACTTGGTTTGAGAGAGGAAATGCTGATAAAAAACCTTTTATTATCCTCATGTTCGCAAGAAGTTGGTAGTGCAATGCTATCGTTGAATACTACACTTCTTTTCATCTTGTAAAAAAATGTTAAGACTTCGGCAAATTTAAAGCTTGAGTATGTGCACTGCACTGACAATGAGAGCGCCCCCGGCGATAATAAAAAAGTCTTTGCTTTGATGATGATAATGATGACCCACGTGAGTAAACCAGGCATTGTAGTCACATAAGAGCTTACAATGTATACTCACATCATATCATTCCATCACTTTTACTTTTTAAAGCAATTTAAATTCTTCTATATGTAGTATTACCTTAAATACATATATTATATTTCATATTACGTGAGTAAAAATAGAAGCTACGCTAACAAGTTATGATAACGTATATAACAATGCATTATAAAAATCATTACTCAACGTAACTTGAAGCACAAAAGAATAAAATGTGCTTAAGTTTGCACTAATGTCAGGGGACAGCGAAGTTTTTAAGTGTTTGCGACACATGCGTTACACGAACGCGTACGTGCTATACCGAAAGTAGTTGATATTGACCATGGTTGGAATATTTAAGAGTCTTTATGAAGGATAAAAATAAATAAAACTGTGTACTGAGGTTCCATGATACTTCGCTGGATAGAAATATGCTTAACAGAGCATTCTAAATGTTCGAATGAAGTATTTCATAGATCAAATTACAAAGCAGATTGTTCCAGTTACCAATTGGGTTATTTATGGAATCGGATAGTTTCCCCCGAAGCAACACAACTATAACTACAATGGAGCAAATTTAGGAATCATAATCATAATTTCACAATACGTTAGTAATAACGCATAACGGGACAACATCACAAAAAAAACATAAATTCGACATTCGATTTTCCTGCTGTGTTGATTAACACCATTTTTTATACAATCCGGTTAAATCAACTTGCTTCGTGCATAACAAACAATAATTCTCAGCACGTTTGCATATTTTTTACTAATTACGCCCTAAAATACAAAGGATAAACTCATTATCTTCTTCATACCTACCTGAGAGCAAGCAATTTCACCTCTAGCAAATTTCTTACTTTATTCATCTTGTGTTAAAGCAAATCGAAAATTACCGCTATGAATGTTACACAATGCTTACATGACATAAGAATTTTATTTTCTATGTTGGTCCGGCGAAAAGAGAAAATGTTACTAAATTAGTTTTTATCACATATGTATATTTTACGCTCATCTCTACTATATTGGCAGTAAAGCCTCACGATTTACCGTGTCATAGTGTTAAATACGCAAAAAGTATTCGTTTTTTTGCAAATTGCGATTTATAGTAATTGGCCAAGACAACGGTGTTGGCATAAAACTAAAGTAGGGGGTTGGATTTAACTCAGGTATAACACTCTTTCTTTTTACTAGGATCAGAGAGTCATCATTGAGGATGGGGTAATAACCGTAACGAGCAGTGGACCACTTTCACAGCAGTGCAAATACAGAAGAAGCAAATTAGTTTTAATAGGATGCAGAGATGCATCTTGTTACGAAAAGAGACGTATGCAACATGCAGTATGATTAACAATCACAGCAGATTAGATATCCCAGAGAGATGCAGTGCAATTTATTAAATATTTGACTCTCCTCCACCTTCTTAGCTGTCCCTTTTCATAATGTTATTACGCAATTATTGTGCAGTTACTTCTACAGATTATCTAGCTTTATGTTAAATTAGTCTGATATTCATTTATTCAGGCCAAAAGGAAAGGACGGGCGGATATAGAAAATGTTGATAATTGCGTCTTTTGCAAAGACAAAGAGTGGCACCAGAAAACAAAACTGAAAGTGATTGGAAATTATTCAACATTCTTTTGTAGTATTTTAGATTCGGAACAGTGTGCAGCTAATCCTTTTTAATATCCTTACTACTATATGATTATACTTTGAGTTTGTATGTTTCAGTAAATCCATTAGTTTGAGTAAAAAGAATGCAATGCGATTGCTCTAGCTCTTTGTTTGTGGAATCTATAATCTATAAGAAGACTAGAAGAGGATTGCGATGTTCTATATTAGTAAAGTATTATGGGTATATAGTGCATCGCATACCTAGAACTTTCGCTTCTTTTGCATAATTCACAAGAAAAACAATATTGTGCAGATTATTCGTATGTTATCCTCTAGGAAATCTAGCAGTTAAGCCTTTTTGCATCGTTATTATAGAGGCGACATAATAATAACAACTTATGGTATATGTACATTCTCTCTATTCTATTTTCATTGCGTGTTACTTCATCTTCATACCCCATCACATGTGTATGCTCAAAATGTACGTACTACAACTTGTATAACATGTGTACAAAATGCAATAGCACAAAATGTGCAATAAATAATTATAGTGATAAGCTTTTTGTGTACTATTTTGTGGCAAAAACTGCCGTAAATCAGTATTTCGTGAGGAATAACAGAAAAGAGGAATAACAAAGTAACAAAGTTTAATGCTGTCAGTAACACCGACCAATTGCATGATTCCGAACGAACTTTATAACATTGTGGTTGAACTGATGTTATTGGCAGTGGTGTGGGAACAAGAAGAACCTTAAAATTGACTGCACCAACAATGCAGACTGCCACAACGACGAAACCAAACTGGTATTAAAAAGTTAGGTATAAATATTTTTTATTATGCACTTTTGAGTCTATATCGCTGACAGCAACATTTAGAGAAAACGCATACATGCATTTTTCGTGTGAAAATTTTTGGTACAAACAACGCAAAAAATATTGCAACTATAAAACTAGTTGTCTGTGACCCATTCAATACATCATCATCACCACATGCACTGCACAACAAAACCTCTTTAAGAAGTGGGATAAAGATAATGATTACGATGAATGATTAGTTTTGGGGAACATTGAAATTATCACGATTTTGACATTATGGTGATATTACCTCGTAGTTCTTTGTGTTTTTTTACAAAGGATTACGTTATCAATTTGAAAATGCAATATATTATTTAGATTCCTACGTACACATGCCTAATAATTTGTTTGATTGTTTGATCTTCTGTCCCAGATTTATACGTGTACTCGCACAAAAAAATTATAATCAGACAAAGCATACTTTAATATCTCAATTCAATTTCAAATGCATCACGAAGGAGTCAAGGGATTTGCTGATTTAATTCTAAAATCTCTTCTGCTACACCGGTGATATTGCGAAGTGCAGTGTCGTGCCGCTTCTTTGGGCAAAGTGATTATCGTTGGTTGGTACCGACAATGGAGCACACCAAGATTATGGCGTAGGCACCTCTGAAATAGTAATAGGCAACAGGAATGAATGGAATGACGTGGAGTCTACATGAGGAGGTTACATGTGTATATAAAACAATTTTAATTTAGAATTGCCATGCAGAAAATTCGCAAATGAACCATTTCCACAATGAAAACAATCAGTCGCGTTTTCATTTGGAAGAAAACAGAAACCAGAACAAAACCACGGAAATTCTTGGGCATTTCTGATTCATGATCCATCACGACATGCATAACTGAAGGAGACCTGTAACTACACTGAACCCATCGACTCAACAAAAAACCTCATTTTTTGAATTTAAACATTTATTCTGTCTTTCCTTCTCATGGGCTCCTTGATTATAAACTTAGATTAAGTTAGCAATTATCTAAGAAAAAAGGTCTCACTGATGGCTGGGAATCCTGAGAAAGATAGATACACTGTTTGCGATACTTGGGTAATGAGCAGACTAACAAGTAATACCAAACACTCTGTTTCCTCACGCATCAACAAATGTAATACCGCAACATAGAAATGGCTTACTGCTTCTGTTCTAAATCATTGTCATTTCATTTCCCTTTTCAAAACCAACACAATGCTGATTGCTAAAAAACATTCAATTCACCTATTTTTGCTCAAGAATAAAGATAGTACCAACGGCAAAATTAAAACAAACAACAAAGTCATTGTAGTCTTCGTTTTTTTTCGTTTGTACATAATAATCAACAATGGAACTTTCAATATCATTTAATCATCATCATCACTCTCGGTAAACTCTCTAAACAATACTAATTAACTCTGTGAACTTGCAAGTTTTTTCTAATGTGAAAACCAACAAACCCTTTAAATACCAACCATCAAAAGTCATACGTACTTGACTTACGTATAATACAATGTACATGAATGAACATCAATATAGGTAATCACGCAAGTTTGTACCTTGGCATTTGCTAAAATAAGATTTGTCCGTGCCATTATTACAGCCGACCCGACATGATTATATTCAATATTTATGAATATGGGTTTACGCACCTCTCTTCCCAATTAGGAATGTAAAATCTTTGATGATCGTCAGACAATTTTCTATGAACTTCTTTCATATTTGGCGTAATTATTTATTGCACGATTCAATCCAAAAATCCTCAATTGAAAATGCTCATTAGTTGCTGTGAACAGAGTACAATAATAATTAACGCTTTGGAGCTAAGAAATAGCAGAAGCAGCATATTATAGAATGTCCATCCACGACAGGAATGCAAAAAAGGAAAAAATAGAAAGATGGAATCTCACAACTGATGAGTTTTTCTTCAAGATAAGTTTGCATAGAATCTCGCTTTATCAACATTCACGACAATGAATGAAGTACTACTTCTCGTCAAGTGAATGAATGTTTTTAGCCTTTAAAATAATTTATATCTTCTTTTCTTACGATCCCATTTTAAAATTTTAATGATTTACGATTTCATATCCTTTATAAGAAGTTTGTCATATTTTTTTCCTGTATATTTTCGATTCTCTCTCATTATGAGCACTATAATTATATTCAGAAAAAGGATTAGATATTTGGTAGATTATAATGGACGCATCACTGCACACAATAATTACTACAATCCTCCTACTACTGTACTGATAAAGCTGCGTGCTCTACCAACATGCCATCATTCTCATCATCACACTTATCGAAAGAAACAGTCATAAAAATCACACTCTCATAAAAAGAGATTCATAAAATCTGACTGAATGACAATTAAAATCTAGGCCAAATAACTTTTAACAAGGAAATTCTCATCATCATCAGCAGCTGCAAATAAAAAAAATGCACTCTTAATCTAAAGATTGTAAAGAATTAGCACTGTTGTTGCACTGTAATTTGATATAGATTTTGATGGTGGCCAAGTTGTAAAATGAGTAAGCATGAAAACTACTTTTTTGGAGATTCATCCCTTGGGAAAATGAACTAACGTTCAAAGTGAGCCAATTACTTGTTTTTTTTTTGCATCTATGTCATATGCACAGACGTCCATACTTGTAGTATGATGGCAATAACAATTAGCAACAATAAGAATGGTACACAATATACACAGATGCAAAATGCAATAAAGGCAGTAGCACATTACCAATCCACTTTACATTTTACATGATGGCATATTCATTCACCATTGCATTGCACCATGTGCTATGTACGTGAATCATAACAATGAACAACACGCTGTCCGACAATAGGAACATCATCATTTTTACAGACTCGAAGTTGTTATGAGCTTTAAAATGACAAGAATAAAAAAAACAGTTTCAAGTATTTATCGTCCAAAATCCAACTCATCAGTATTCACAGGCAAACTCAAAATATGACATGAACATAATATGTGAATATACAAGCAGGCAGTAGTCATTGCATTTGGTCACATCGTCATCTATTTTGATGGACGAATAAGGTATGATTATCAAATCAAGGTAACGCATGACCATCATCGTACATACATGATGAAAGTGAAAAAAACTTGCC